>VKHC01000358.1:0-12913 GCA_015143735.1 Synura sp. LO234KE | reverse complement strand
AATATTCTATTTACGGTTTTCTATAGAGTTTTTTCTAAAGAGTCAATTCTATAGAATGGTATTTAGTCCACCGATGCGGCGGGGTGACAACGCGTGACTAGCAGTCGTGGTAGTACTACTAGTACCACTACTAACCACCCACTACCACGGACGGAGGGGCAAGTCCCGTTGGTGTAACCGAATGGAAATAACACAACGATTTAAACGACAATGAAAATTCTCATCTGCTAACTAAATTCTCTGCTTTGCGTTAATCAACGACAAGATCTGGCTATACGCCAGTAAGGGGAGCGACACAGACTGCGGCTGGAGAGAGCAGATGTAGACTACTTGTGGTGGGGCAAAAGTGTTTAGCAAGATGAATAGTAAAACATGGCCGCCATAGTCTACTAGGCAATGATGGCGGGGATTTCAGGATTTTCCCGAAAATGTGCTATAATTAATTATGCTGGGGGTGAAAAAACCATGCGAGAATCTCGCTCTACGGAGATCGGCCGCTGCGCCGACCGCAAGTTGATTGTCTTAGGGGTGGGTCACTGGTGCGTGGCACGCACAGAAATTTTTGGGTCGTGCCGGCTACTCCCTCCTTCTTAGACAAGCGGGCGGGCGGGAAAAGGCACAATTCACTATGGAACTTCCTCATACACTTTCCACCGCAATTTTCGCCGCTTCATTCCCTGGTCCGAGCAGGCATGGTGGGCCGGTCGCCATGGTCTGCTTTGGATTCTTGATTGATTGCATCTCACCGAAGAGCTTCACACAATATCTTGTAGTTAGCGTAGTTATTTTGAAATAATAGACATTTTTTGATTTGCTGCTCCCACAGGTCCGTGATTACGTCCTCAGCCAATCGGATGCGGACAACCAATCGCGCCGATATTATGGATTTTAAAAAAATGCTGTCTGCCGCTCTTACGAGGGGTTGGCCGAGGGATATAATATATTCCCCTGAAACAAATACCAACTACGAAAGGGTGGCCCTCCTTTTACAACGCGTAAACTTCGGGCACAGGACCTAGTCGCCCGCCGTAGAGCACCTTAGGGGCGGGAGAGGTTCTCGGGGCGTTAGGCTTATACTTACTCAGACGACGCCGGAGAACTGTAGGGTCTGCGTTGTACTAGTTGTGGAGAAAAGTCTACTTGCGCCGCCTTGATTGCCCCCAGGAGTCAGAGGGAAATAAGCCTCTCTGAGAGTATATTGAGCAGTTTCGTGTTCCAGCAGCCAACAGTGCAAATAGAATGGCCATCTGGGATTCGGATCAGTTGAAGGGCTTGGGGAATGACCAGTCGTTTGAGTTCAGTGCCGAGAGGGTAGCTGTTTAGGATGTTTTTCGAGTCCAGTCGGTCTTGCTGCAGCAAAGAACGAGAGTGGGAACGGAAATAGGGATCGTATGGGTCAGCGTCCTGGTGATCGGGGGAGTACAGTGAAGTGGTGAGGAGAACACAGTGAGTAGGTGAGAATCTGTTCTGTCCAATTGTTCAAGGACGTACGTGTAGAAGATTTCATACTAGCGTCCAAAATTCAAGATCTACCTGACAAACTGGAGGCAGCGTGACATCGTTCAAGCGTAGAGGATCATGACGAAGTTCTCCGTCGGCGTTCTGGGCACACTGGGACTGGAGCAGGTAGAATGTAAAGTCCGGGCACAACTAGAGGTTCTGGGAACGGGGCCCCAGTGAAGAGGTCCCGCCTGGTTCACTTCCATTTGGGAGTTCCAATGGGAAAACTACTATATATTGGAGAATGGGTGGTGGGTGGGGGAGAATTTTCGGAGGGCGTGTGTAAGTTGGTATGAGTTCATGGGCGGTACACCGTTCTGTGCGTGCGCCTGAGCGAGTTGCATCCTGAGGTCGGAAGGAGGGAGACTCGGGTAGAATGCTGGTGGAACGGGATAGGTATTGTACACATTTATACAAAATGTCTCATCTGGCGATGCGCAAGTTCATGAAGCCATATTAGCAACGAAATCTCACTCGCACGAGATGGGGGGACTTCAATGAAGATTGTACCAGCGAGTGATCTGGAAGCTCAAACCTAAACCCTAACCCTAAACCCTAACTCTAACTGGACTCTTCCCGAACTGTCATATTCGGCTCTTAACCGACCACGTTCACTGCTTATTCAGCACCATCTTGTCATCAGGTGCAGTTCCTTGATAAGGTAGATTTCCTCATGGGTTCAAAAGCTACCATTAATGGACCACTGACGTGGTACAGGAGTGAAAATACAATCTCTCAAGCACATCTCCACTGATGGTCTTGCTGTTCAGCGGCTTCGAAAGGGATGGCAGTCCGCCTATTCTCATCGAAATGTTACAGGGCGCTCAGACTCTTCTCAATACGGCCGATTGGGCTGTCGTAGCAGTATGCAACTTAGGGAGGTGTTTCTAATTAAGTCCCGTCGTCCGAGGGGATTGGCTGTGTTCGATTGCCATACCACCGGAAGCTTCTCATCCCTTAAGCTCGGAGTGTGCCAGCCGCACTTCTGCTACACGCTGGCGGCGAGTCTGCCTGATATATGTGAATCAGTTACGGCAAATCGTGACTGAAGAGGAGCAAAACTTTTTAGTGTGGTTAGGGTATTTCACTGCCTCCCACTACGACTCTGTCAGAGCACAAGGAGAAGCGGTGCCTTGGACACGTTGTTTTTGCTTCCCCTCTGGGCCAATATATCGCCCTTTATCGCCTCGAAATGGTGAAATTGTTCAGGCTCGACCTCACTTCCTTTCTCGTCCGTCGTGTGCTCACGCTGGAACGCAGAGCGCTCCGTGGTTGGGACAAGTCTTACGTTGCCTCACTATGCGAGGACTGCTCGTCACATACCGCCAGACCAATCGTCTTCGATCTATTGGCGCCTGCATCTGTGAAGAACTGAAAAGGGTGGCGATTTCTCTTCACTGTCTGCTTTCAACTGTTGGAGTAGTAGTAAGGCGCTATTGAGACCCTTCTTGAGTGTCCAATATTGAAGTTCCTTACGTCGCAAGCATAGAGGACCTCCAATATCTTGTGATCCCGCCCCTTCCTTCAATCGGCTGGGGATATAATTGCTTGCTCTCTAATCCACGACGAGGGAGAATTTTCCCTCGCCCGGTGCGCGCGGCCTCCTCCTGCCCCTACTCGGTTACGAGACTTGTTACAAATTGATACATACTAGGGGATAGTTGTTTCTTACGTGTTCGAGTAAGAATGGTGATGTTTTACCCTGCAGTCGAAGTTTAATTCATACTCATTCTCTTCGTACTAATAAATAACTAATCTTTCCGACTCTTCATCACCTAAAAGAACATACTGGACGATGTTCGGGAAAGGACCTATTGCTGCCAGATGGCTATTAGTCTTCTTCTTATCCACCGGACCCTGGCGGAGAGGGCTGATGGAGGTAATTGAAGAAGAATTAAATTTACAATGAACTCAAGCCATTCCTTCCATATTGACACACTGACATCGCCTTTAAAATAGAACAACCCATTTCAATCAGTATCAACCACCATTTTCCCCATAATTTGCAGCAGCGCGTAGTCAACCTACACTTCCGCACATCTACGTCTTACCCTTAACTTCCTACAAAACAAATTCAGTTCAATCAAGCCTCTACTTGAGCAAACAGAGAGCCGTTGGAATCATCATCAGAGCAAACCCGAAAGTATTAAAATATACTTACGTATAAATAACGCAATTATAATAACGTAAAAATTATATATGAGCAATTAAATATTCGCTGCAATAAGCCATGGGGACAGGGATGAGGAGCAACCCCGTCCCACTTCACTCAATCTTATCCCGGCATTCCGCCAATTAATTACAGACGGGACTGCAAGTATGTTTAGTAAGCCGTTTCTTCAGGTGGCCAGAAAGAAATCACGTCCATCGACATAGAACCGGTGCGTTGGTTATAGTGCTCTAATTGGAACGACCACTGCTGGTTTTGTTACAGTGCTTCTACGCCTGTCCTCCACGGAACCACAAGCCAAGGACGCTGAGGACCCAACGGACAAAGCCGACTTTCTGTATGCCATCTTGCGCAAATCCAAACATACAGCAATCCAATCATACCAGGTTCGGCGCACGCTCGGCTGTATGACGTACGTAGAGGCGATGAGCAATGCTGTCCCATGCGCGGAGAGGGCGTGAAACAGTGATAAGGCGAAGGGGACGCGATCGGGAGGATGTATCCCACAGTAGGGTATCCAAGACTCGTCCGTTACGCCGTCGAAGTGTTTAAAGATACATTTCACCCAAGGAGTCATTTTGGCCAAGGAATCTGTAGCTCCCGTGTGAACGTACGCGTAACCGTAGAGCCGATAAACCTCAACAGGAAATGTGAATATTAAAAAAGAGGCTAGGAAGAGAAATGAGCGGTTCACCATCTTCATGATATCTGCCCCAAGGCTGCTTGAAGAAGCACTTCCGTTCATCGAACGACGCATATAGAAGTTGTGCTTCAAAATAACCCAAATTACGGCAAAGGAGGCCCAACATCCGACAATGAACTCAGCAAGCACAGGAATATAGAGAAGGTAAGAAACAAAAGGACCTGTCGCGAAACATATCGTCGTCCCATCTAAATAACCGTATCGCTTGTATGCACCCATCAAAATTGTCAACAGTGCAGGGAAGCCAAAAATTACAGAATAGTTGAAGTAGCGAAATTTTTCTGTATAGCTTTTACGAAGAACTACGCTGATATATAGGTCGACCGCTTGCAACATCCAACACATAGTAAATCCATTAAACCCGTACAGCGCAAAGAAACTTTGAATATTACACAGATTGATCCCATCACGTGGTCCAATTGGAACCGCATCAGACGAGCAAAATGCTTGCTCAAAAGTATAAAACGATGATCCAACCAATGAGAACTGAGCGATCATAGAACACAAACACGAAAATATTACAAAATACTGTTTTCTTTTTCTCTTGTCAAGGGTCCAAGTCAAAAACACAAAAACATCCAATGGCAATCCTATCCACATGGCCGCGTGCGCAAGTCCCAAGGTAACTTTCCATTCAAAATCTGTCCACATAGGAGATCGGCAAGGAAAAGCACATTTACGAGAATTATTAACCCACCGAATATCATCCAAATCCACATTTATTGGTACAATAAATGTGGACGGACACACGAATGAATCATTTAAGCTCTGAGTGCTTGTTAGATTATAAAGAATAAGGACAACAGCAACAATTGCACATCCCATTTAGAAATTTTGATTTGAACGTTTCATTTTCGATCTTAGAGTGTCGTGTGCTCAAAATCTTGGGAAAATATAAAATCAAGGGGTGATTAATCAAATACGTTGTTCATAAGATTGATAGTGCAAGACTATCTAAATTAAGAGAATTGTTTATTTGTTAAGATTCCTGTATTTCGTGTATTTTTGCGCGAGTGAACGATTTGGAAATTCTTGCGTCGCGAATAGTACAGTAGACGGGAATGAACAAAATTAGATTTCAATGCTGGTAAAAGTTTTTACCTCAGCTCGCTATATGCTCCTCTTATATGAATTCCCTTTGACTTCCTAGCAATTCTGCAATATTTTACATTTTATGTCCACCCGTAAATTATTGTTGGGGGCGACACTCGCCAACGGTAATTGCGACTTTTCCCTGCGGGTTCTGATATGTTCCTCTTTATAGTCTCACTTTTTTCATGGTGGACGTTCTATTTCTAGCTCCACCTACCTAGCCGCATTTCTGTGGATTTCAAAATAAATGTTTTGCTTTTATTATCAATGTGAAGAGGCTGCATCGAGGACCTCCAGATTACAGATAATCTTACCTTCGTGATAAAATTCTTGCAAACTTCGATTTAACTCTTGAGAAGTTTCGGGCTTGCTGTCTATATATTCTTACGGCTTCTCGTGCATGGACGCAATATGTGAATTGAACGAGAAGACAAAATACAGTAAAAAAAGTATAATGCCACCTTAAAGCTGGTAGCGGAAACTAGTTGTTACACAAGCATTTGTTTTTGAAAGACAACACATTTCGTGACGATATCATCTTGGTGACGTATCCTCCCGCACATACTAGGAAGCAGGGTTTTCAACGATATGCTAGCGAGACGAGTCCTGCTGGCCGCTGTTGTCGGAATAGTAGTAATTCTAGAGAGATAGCTTGGGCCAAATGGTTCATGAACTTGGCTAACTTAGGTTTGATATAAACTGAATAAAGGGATCAACCTCAGCAACAACAATTGCAACTCCTACTCCCGAGGTCTTACTAGCTCAAGCAAGCAACAACACACATGAAACAAAGTTTTTCCCGAAAATCATTCATCTTAATTATTACATGTACGCAAAGGCAGCGACCATGTCTACTAAGTACGAGCCTGAGCTGATATTCATAACATATGCTATTCTTGAATGGTTGGGCCGGTTTAATCTTGTTGTCTTATGAAACTGTGTTAGCTCTGAAACCTAGTTATAGTCGTTCATATGCATTCCACCGTCTAAAGCCTTGCCGACTAAAGAGAAGCTGCGGTCGGTTATAACGACTACATTCGGTCCAAAGTTCATAGTCGGTGAAACTTTTGACGATTGATGTTGGCTACACGGCAACTGTATGTGGGTGGGTCGTCACGTGTCCCCTTTCACCACGTGGTAGGGGATACCGTGGCGTACTTCATACGACACGAGCGCTCGTGACACCACTCCAGATGCAGTCATCTGGAGGCCCCTACTCGTCTATAATTGGCTATTACCAGTCGTAGTAGGTACTTGTTAGGAGTGGTTAGTTATCACATCCGCAGGCAGCGGTTATTCTTATTTTCGTCCTGTTTTCGGAAATAACTTAACTTAAGATTTTCGGAATATTATTTGATGGGGGGCAACTGGGGACATCTTCGTGCAAGAAGGTAACAATTATAAATCTGAATACAATATAAATAGAATTCGCATTATCGTGCATATTGTGATTCTAAACGTTTCCTATTCGACCTGCCAGTCGTATTAGCTCAACTATTGATTGTGCTCATACCTTTCTTTTATAAAGGCTGCGGGCGAAGCGTCTGAAACGTTGGTCCTACAAGAAAGCAATGAAAAAATATATGTAGTTAAACATCACAAGTCAATCAGCAAGACTAAATCAATACTAAAAATGGCTCCATCACCGAATCCAGCGAGTGTAGTAAATGAAAACGGAGAGTACTGGTAGCCAGGAGCAGCGCTAACTCCCACGTAAGTGACTTATGCGTCCTTCTAACTTCTTACCATTATCGGCTGTGTTCAAGAATGTAGTGCCTGGTTCCACATTAATTTCAATCGTAATTGCACTGTACTCACGTATTGAACTAGTGACGTGCAGATATAACGCGTTCGACTCTTAGGAGAATGCAAAACAAGCAAGTGGATAATCATTCTCCTTATGATTATAAGATAGCGGAAAAAGAACAGGAAATTTCCTCTAAAGAAAGAAAAATTTCCTCTATGATATCTGATTGGGAGGGGAATGTAGACCGCGTGACCGAATTTAATACCAGCTTGATTTCTTACAGTGCCCGTCTGTACCAAGAACTCCATGACCTTAACCAAGAGCTCCATGACCTTATTCAACTAAAGCTGCATAATGAAAACAAAGAGCGTATGCATGATTTCGGGGAAGTTTCCAGAACCATTACGTCAGGTAAGGTAACGAACCTAACGAATCAACATAATTCTGCTTTCATTTTTTATTATCATATGCTGCCAACTACTGTTGGATTATTTGGCGCGTTCTTACTGTTCCCATTTTTCGCTCATTCAACCTTACGATGCTGCCCATTTTAGTCAGTCCATACGATACGCTCTTAGAAAAAATATCAGCCCCGTCAACTTTTGCTGCCACTGGTTGGTATGATGAAAAGTTACTTCTGAGAGGTGATAAGTGCCTGATCCAGCATCATCGCT
This sequence comes from Synura sp. LO234KE, assembly GCA_015143735.1. Taxonomy (NCBI): domain Eukaryota; class Synurophyceae; order Synurales; family Mallomonadaceae; genus Synura; species Synura sp. LO234KE. The sequence goes on along the minus strand of VKHC01000358.1, from coordinate 5,027 downwards.
CGCCAGCTTTAGCAGTTGGTGTAACACATATTTCACTTCTTCACTCCGTGTTCGGAGAGTTTATGGAGCACTGTCGAAGTGATGCACTTCTAGATATGGATGATAATCAGTTTGTTGTTAACTTTTGCATGAAAATGTCTGAGCATTATAAGTACGAAGATACACGTCGCAATGAAGGGAACGCTCTGCTCAATGCTTACCTCGGCTATAGCATTATAGAAGATCACCCTGGGATAGGGACGACGGGTGGAACAATTTGCTGGGATATAAATAGTGCGAATAATAAAACCGAATCGCGAATAAACTTGAACAAAATGGTGCTATTGAATATTGAATACAAGAATGAAATCGGTGGTGGAACTGGAGATCCGTTCATGCAGAACGTCGGTTACTTTGTGAAGTGGTTAAGCGAACGTAAGCAGCAGAGGGCTTATGGCTTGTATCTCCCCAGCTTTTTGGTATCCATCGTCGGGCCACTCATAGCAGTATATGGAGTAGTGGCTTATGGACAAAGGATTCATTGCGATCCACTCACACCATACTTCCACCTCCTGCCTGTCATCGATGATAACTACTCGTGGCGCACTTTGGGACGGTCTCTACGAGCTCTTAAACTCTCCCTCCCAAAACTACACCAGTATTACTCTGATTTGGTGGCCCGAGAGGATGTCATTCCTAATCACGTTCCAGATCACCCGTATCCATATCTTACTCGTGTTCAACTTGGTCAACTAGGCGACTGGATTGAGTTTCAATATGTCAAACCTCTAGGCAGACGCGTGTTCTTAGGTACCATACTAACGACTGGGCGTAGAATCGTTCTGAAGTACATACAGTCGGTTCAGGATATCGACACTCTAACCCGTGGTCAGAGGGAGTTGGCTACTATCGGTAGCGCACCGGAGCTTATCGCCGTCACCCGGATTCCCCCGGACTGGACTGTGACAGTGTCCGAATTCATCGATGGCGCTAGCTACTACGACTCCACTCCCCAGAGAGACTCGACTCTAGTGGCCGCGCTGAACGGTTTGCATAGCTTAGGAATCGTCCACGGAGATATTCGGAAAAACAACGTCTTGGTTGTGCCGAATTCATCTCGTGTCATCATTGTCGACTTTGAATTCACCGGTCTGCAAAATGTAGGCAGGTATCCGGATCGTTTGAATAAAGATATCCGATGGCCTGCTGGAGTAAGGGATGGTGCCCTTCTGAGAATTGAACATGATAATGAATTTGCGATGCGCATGATGGAGTTCCATCCGATGCCTCTAAGCTCATGAATGTGATTTAAATTGAGCCCATGACTGTATGAATACCTTCATATGCACCTATGATTGACTTGAATTTTAATGCATAATTTTTTACGACGGAAATGACAATATCAGGACCATTAGTGGGCTGCCTGTGCTACGCTTGAATGGTTCTTACTGTGCTTAACCATGCGTTGTCGTCCTGCCAGTGCCTGTCACCCGCCCATGTGTGAATACTATGGGGACCTAGCTGGCGAATAGAGTTTTTCTCCGAGTGCAGTCGCTCGGTTTCCTCTATTCGGTAACGGGACCTGCCCCTTGGTTCATAGAGGGTGGTTCGTATGATGTCCTTCTGGTCTGTGTGATTTCTATTACCATAACGTGACCTCATATTAACTATTCGATTTTCGGCAAATGAAACTTTATCAGTTTAGAAACCGTGTTATATGAATTCCACCGTCGAAATCCTCGGTTAGATAATGCCGACTAAAGCGAAGATGCAGTCGATTAAAAAAGCGACTACATTCAATCCAAAGTTCATCATAGTTGGCGGTGAAAGGTGGTTTCTTGTTGACCACTTATGTTGGCTGCGCAACTGCATGTGGGTGGGTCGTCACGTGTCCCCTGTCACCTCATATAAGACACCGTGATGGACCATATACGGGCGCTCCTCCTCCTGCTGTGCACTCCAGATGCAATTTGTATCTGCAGGTCCCACCTCGTCTACAATTGGGGTTTGTTTTACCAGTCGTAGTAGGTACTTGTTAGGAGTGGTTAGTTATCACATCGGTAGGCAGCGGTTCTTCCTCCGGCAATGTCTGATATTTTCGTGCTGTTTTCAGTAATAACTTACTATAAGGTTTTTAGGAATATTGATTGATGGGCAACTGGGGACATCTTAGTGCAAGATGGTAAAATTTATAAACGTAAATTACAATATAAATAGAATTCACTTTATCGTGCTTATTGTGATTCTAAACGTTTCCCATTCGATCTGCCAGTCGTGTTAGCTTAACTATTGATCGTGCACATACTTTTCTTTCATACACTCTGCGCGCGAGAGGCGTCTGAAAAGTTGGTCCTACAAGAAAATAATAAAAAAATATATTTAATTAAACATCACTAGTTAATCAGCACGAGTAACCTAGAGCACCATAGTACTTCTGCATATTAAATTTAACTGAGCAATAGTAAAAAGGAGACAAATGGGGAGAAAGTTTAGTATGGCAGGACCCCGCAGGCGTCACCACGTAAGACATGAGCACTGCATTGGAATTTCATAGTTAGAAATTCCCCTGTCCCTCTTATCCAAGAACTATTCTCATATTTGAATCCTCCATGCACATTCCATTAAGGAGCAGCCAGATTATCACTCCATCACTGAATCCACCAAGTGTACTAATTGAAAACAGGGATAACTGGTAGCCAGAAGCAGCGCTAACTCCCAAGTAAGTGAATTATGCGTCCTTCTAACTCCTTACGATTGTCGTGTTCAAGAAAGTGTTGCCTAGTTCCACATCAAATTGCAATCGAATTTGCACTGCATATCCGGTAACAAATGCACAATTCAACTAGTGACGTGCAACTATAACGTGTTCCTAGTGAAAACTCGGGAGAATGCAAAGCGAGCAAGTGGATGATCTTTCTCCTTATGATTATAAGATAGCGGAAAAAGAACAGGAAATTTCCTCTAAAGAAAGAAAAAATTCCTCTATGGTATCTGATTGGGAGGGGAATGTAGACCGCGTGACCGAATTTAATACCAGCTTGATTTCTTACAGAGCCCGTCTGTACCAAGAACTCCATGACCTTAACCAAAAGCTCCATGACCTTAACCAAAAGCGCCATGACCTTATTCAACTAAAGCTGCATAATGAAAACAAAGAGCGTATGCATGATTTCGGGGAAGTTTCCGGGTCCATTACGTCAGGTAAGGTAACGAATCAACATAATTCTGCTTTCATTTTTTATTATCATATGCTGCCAACTACTGTTGGATTATTTGGCGCGTTCTTACTGTTCCCATTTTTCGCTCATCCAACCTTACGATGCTGCCCATTTTAGTAAGTCCATCCGATACGCTATTAGAAAAAATATCAGCCCCGGCAACTTTTGCTGCCACTAGTTGGTATGATGAAAAGTTACTTCTGAGTGGTGATAAGTGTCTGATCCAGCATCATCGCTCGCCAGCTTTAGCAGTTGGCATAACACATATATCACTACTTCACACCGTCTTTGGAGAGTTTATGGAGCACTGTCGAAGTGATACACTTCTAGATATGGATGATAATCAGTTTGTTGTAAACTTTTGCATGAAAATGTCTGAGCATTATAAGTACGAAGATACGCGTCGCAATGAATTGGTTGTTCCGAATTCATCTCGTGTAATCATTGTAGACTTTGAATTCACCGGTCTGCATAATGTAGGCAGGTATCCAGATCGTTTGAATGAAGATATCCGATGGCCTCCCGGAGTAAGGGATAGTACCTTGAACATGATAATGAATTTTCAATTCGTATGATGGAGTTCCATCCCTTACTCCGGGAGGCCATCGGATATCTTTATTCAAACGATCTGGATACCTGCCTAAATTATGCAGACCGGTGAATTCAAAGTCTACAATGAATGTGATTTAAATTGAGCCCATGACTGTATGAATACCTTCGTATGCACCTATGATTGACTTGAATGTTAATATAAAATTCTTTACGACGGAAATGACAATATTAGGACCATTAGTGGGCTAGATCGGTGCTTTCCGATAATCCTCACTTGAAAAAGACGGTAGTTTCAGGAACAATAAGAGGTGGAAACACGTTGTTTAAGGGGGAGAGTCATGGGCTATATCCAGCCATACCGCCCATAGCGATGTCTCTCACTCAGTCAGGATTGTGACGAGGGAGCAGTGCTACAGCTAGGTGCACTTTAGCAAGTGTGCTTGTGGAAGAACCGCGTCTCGTACTCTGTCACCAGGATGAGAGAGTGTAGTGGAAGGAAATGAAGGAGATTGGCAGTATCAGTTCCACGAGACGGAAGGTTCGCATGTTGCCCTGGGCAGAGGACTTGATGGAGGATAAGAGGGCAGCGAGGTGAGAATATTGTGCATAATCAGACCTGTCCGGACCATTTGCAATCATTCCTCCAGCCATAAGCATAATAGGAAGGCGGTCGGAAAAGTTTTGGGACATGTATTTCGGGATGATGGGGACGAGCCATTTTCAGAGTCATCCATATTATGCCTCTTGGAGCACCGGTGATTACGGTGGACCGAAATAAATACGCACGGCGGAGGTAATAAATTACGTTACATAAATCACCAGTTACCGTAATTTATCGCAGTGAGCTATTTTAGCTAGACCTTATGTCGTAGTAAAGAATACCGAGCCACTTACAATACTTTATGGTGTAATAAATACGGCAGTAATAAACAAGGGCGCATCTAACCTGATCATGATTTGAAACGGCGGTGAAAACATTCAAAATAGAATCATTCAGCAATTAATCTGGTTACTTTTAACTCTCGCCTTGCGGTCCTCCAGCGTTAACTGCTGAGGTTTTCCAAAACAATCGGCATTTCTGGTCCTGGAGCGCGGTGCAAGATAAATACGGTGCATTTATTAAGGAAAACAATAGCCATCAAGTACCTCATGATAGGCTCGCCCCAGCGATATGGACCGCTATGGTTACTACTCTCGCTCATCGAGATAGGGTCTTTCGTCGCCATCACCATATCTCATTGGACAAGCAAACTCAGGTGAGAAATTTGTGGCACTCCG
>VKHC01000357.1:2306-12921 GCA_015143735.1 Synura sp. LO234KE | reverse complement strand
TAAATCCCTTCTATATCTCCGGTAAAGTACTTGACATAGCAAGACATTCTTGGCCCACGAAGAGTAACGCCTAATGATTTATTAAATGACCAGGCTTCAGCTACGCGTTGGACCTCTATTAAAATTGTTTTTTGATTAAGCTAATTTGAAGGTTTAATTTTTTTCAATTTCCACATAGCAGCGCAGCGCAGAAAGTGTGATGTTCCAGCTGTTCAAGAAATAAGTATGCAATTCTTTCGTCCAGTTTTTGTGTAATAACTAAACCGTTGTAAATTGTGTCACCTCTAAGTAAATTTTGTGGTACTCACTGCCTAGAATGCTCTGAAATGCTGCTATGAAAAGATAAGCTTAGTGGACACTTTTTGTAAAGTTTAAAGCTTGAAATCGCTTCAGTAAACCATAATTTCTTCCCGAAGTAATATTGATTAATATTAAATTAGAGTATGCAGACGAGAATGTCAATATATTAGATAAACGTGGTGATATCATAAAATACGCTTACGGTCCAAATGAGACCTTCTTCCAAGTATCAACACCATTTCTCCAAAAATAATAGCATCAAAATATGAAGTAGCAATGAAAGTAGTCAACTATTGATCATGTAAATGAATTTAACGTGGTGCTTTTATAAAATACGCTTACGGTCGAAATGAGACCTTCTTCCGAGTACCAACACCATTTCTCCAAAAATAATAGCATCAAAATATGAAGTAGCAATTAAAGTAGTCAAATATTGATCATGTAAATGAATTTACGTGTATATTGCTGATAAAATATTTCAAATACCTTCTACAGCGTCATTCCAAGCTTCCTCAAAAGTAATATCATTGTTACGATCATCTGGCGGCTGTGCGGAAAGTAATTCTTGTTCGTGGTTAAAGCTTTCCCAAGTATCCGTGGCATCACTGCTTTGTGTAATACCCACAGGCTCCAACAATTCTGGATATACAATGTTGGTTGTAATTGCTATTGGTTCGCCGTTAGATCCTAGTACCGTGGATTCTTTCTTAGCAAATACAGCGATTTTTGAGGCATCTCGAACTCTGCTGAGTGCAACGTACAGGTGTCCATGAGAAAAGAGTTGATTACGTAAATCCAGCAACACAGCTTCTTGTTCTTGCCCTTGGGATTTGTTCACCGACATACAGTAAGCTAGCCTTAAAGGAAATTGAGTTCGCCTCAACTGGTACGATTGTCCAAAAGGTAACCTAAACTTGAATCGTATTCTAGGAATAGCCATTGTCCGAACATCTTCTCCAAGAGTTTGAACCATGATGCAGAATGTTGCAATACGAACGATTCTTACTCGGGTATTGTTAGCTAATGAATCTTTTTTGCTCAAATTTCGCAATATTATGCAAATGTCTCCAACGGCTAAGTAAAGTTCGTGTGGAGGAACCGAATTGTTATTGAATGTGTTGAGTACCTCTGTGGTCAACATTGCTTTTAGTATTCCCTTGGGGTCATCTACTTCACAAAGAACATCCGCTGAGATTAACTTCCTTAATGTTGACATCTGGTTAGGATTCATGCACTGAATTCGCTTGTTCCAATAATCAACTTCCTTGTTTGTGCCAGCTAAAATAACACGTTTGTTGAAGTTGATCGTGTTAAACTGATTTGGATAAAGAAAATCAATGGCCTCTTGTTCATCCATTATGCACCTGATGTTTGGTAGAAGAATTTGCTGGCTTCCTAATGTTTTGTCCTCAGTGAAATAGTTGTCTCCCCTCCAAGTACCTCTTCCTATGGATAAGATCATTTTCCCATACTGTTCTTGATTTTTTAGAAACTGTATTTGCGCTAGGTTCAAGTTTTGAGTTTCTTCACTTAAACCAATGAGACGCATATTTTTAGTCAGCTCTCTTATTTCAAAATTACACCATAGTGGAGAAGACACAATAGATGATTGCACAATTTGTAACCGAGAGCCATGGGGTACCACCGGTGCAATTTGCTCGAAGTCTCCAAAGGTAACACAAACTTTGCCTTGCAAATTGTCTAAAGCTCTACATACCGCTTCAAAAAGTTCACGATGATTGGAGGGAAATTCGTCCCATACAATAACATCAGTCGCCTGTAGTAGCTCCAGTCGCTTTGAATTGCACTCAGGGTTCACTTGACATTCGACTACATGAGCTTCGTCTCGATCTTCATCCTCAATGACCGGATACTTGAAAAGACTGTGAGCGGTATTGAAATTTTCATAAATGGTAGCAGCTAATCCGGTACTTGCGCAGCCTAAACAAAGCTTTTCTTTTGAGCGTGCCCATGCCAATATCTTTTTACACAACGCTGACTTTCCTGATCCTCCCATCCCTTGTATAAAGTATAGCTTTGTCTTATGCTGTTCAATATCCGCACATATCTCATTGAATATTGATTGTTGTTCAGCTGTATTTGGAATGACGGTAGACAAATGTTGAAAAAGCAGTAACTGCTGATATGCATCGTATCGCCCTTTCTCAATATCTAGCTCACTAGAATGCTCGGTAGGTTCGGGAAATCCATATTTGGAACACGTTTGCCCCTCCATTTCAAAGCGAAAAGACAAATCCTGTATTAAGCTTTTATCTGCAATAACCTGGGATGCATAAGGCTCATGGAGAAAGTCGTCTTGAAGTGCTTTATAGTATTCCGTATTTTTGAATATATCCATCGTCGCATATCCGTTGATTGTCAGCATAATAAAAAACCCTCGCAACTCTCTCGGGGTATTGTATTGGAGGGCCTCTTTAAATGCATGAACAGCTTCTCCACGATCTGGAATTAGTCCCCTTGCTAATGCACTTTCCTGATAAGTTGTGTACACTATTCCACGGTATGTTTTCGCATCTTGATATCCTCGTACAGCGGCTTGTAGTAAGATTTCTCTCAAATACCAAATTTCACCTGATAGAATACAAAGCATACCTACTCGTGTTATTGAAGGATTAGCTCGGATTTTCTTAAAAAGATAAATATTTCTGGTAATTGGAGGAATTTTTACAATGAAGAAGTCGATGTTTAATAACTCTGGCGATTGCTGATATTTTTTAGGGAGCTTGTAAGACCAACTGTAGTCATTAAACATCGGAGCATATTGTAAGATTTCTAACTGCAGGGGCCTATTAAAGTAGACGGCGATGTCACAGCATTTCTGTTTAGATAGAAAATCGTCGCAAACGTCATTCAGTACAACTTTGACTTGATTAACCGCAGGTATAGATGCTGGATAAGTTTGATATCCGTATGTCCTCCACATAGCATCCATAGCGCACATGTATCTTCCCTTTACATACGCTTGGATTTCGTCCTTCGGTCTATCCTTTCTTCTGAACGTCGCTGCCACTTTCTTTCTTCCTTTAAACAAATACTTGTATAAGTAAATTACACAGTAAGTGGAGCCGGTGTACTCAACGTTCACATGTGCATCCAGATCTAACAAAATATTGACATTGTGACTAACAATTCGACAGTCGTCATCATTGTTCCTTTTATAACGTGGAAACCCTCGTTCATCTAAAGTAGTACGGTCTTGTGGAAAGTTCATACTAAATCCTCTATCGCATTGGCCAGTTTTTTCATCAAGACATCCTCCGGCTCCTTTGTAGCATTTGTGTATCATGTGAGTCTTGATTAAATTATGGATGTTTTTCAGGCGATCACAGGAGCTTTCGTCGATCAAAGGGTAAGTTGCGTTTATATTTTCGTCAATCCACAATGCTAGCTCTTCTTTTTCTGTTTTCCAATCTGGAATATTGTCAAGCTGAACTACCATATGGGCATGTGGTAAACCCCTTTGTTGATATTCAATGACTCTCAATTCATATTTTAGTTTATGCAGTTGTCCAAAGTATTTCCCTGATCTTAAGTTATGCAGAAATCTCTCTAGCTTTGCGTGAAAAACCTTGTTTGTCACATCCGCTCGATCGTACGCTGTCTCGCCTTCTAAAAGCATTTCCTTGATTTCAGACCAATGAGGGTTGCAAGTGAAAGTTATAAACAGAGTGGGTCTACCAAATTCTGTAACTAAACATATTGCACTTTGGGCCAAGGCTAATAGATGTCGTCGACTGCCATGAAAACTTTGCGATAAAAAAGTAGTTTTCTCCACTTCTTCATTGTTTTCTTCGTCGTTAGCGTTTGCGTCTCCTTCAAGGTTCTCAATCTCTGATCCATCCTGCCTTGACTGTCCAAACAAAGAATACTGCGAGAACTTGTTGAATTGCAATCTGTAGTCAATACTTCTGCTGATCATGTCTACCAGATATGTTTGACCTAGTCGAAACATCAACTGAAATCTGCTAAATGGGATCAATCTTTGAGGACTGGCCTGGGATGGCATCAACAATAATTGTCCGTCTATGTCTCTTTCCGGGAGTAAAAATCGATGCAAAATATAGTCGTTGAATTTGATAAGCTTTCTATTATCAGCACCCCATCCTTTTTCACCATATGGAAATAACAGGGGGTAACAAAGAGGCTCCATGATGTTGCTCATAAGATTTATGGAGCTGGCACTTCTCTCATTCCTTAGCTGAAAGAAAATTTTTCTGTTAGGACGACTTGCATCGTCAGAGACTATAGAAGCGATATCAAACGTCGTTGTAGGCAAATTTAACACAGGAATGACTTCTTGCCAAACTCGTTCGCCTTGTGAGACACACTCTTGCACTAAGTAGTTTACCTGGGTTTGTTCGTGATAAAGTGCTGCGCCGATGTTTGCGTAATACCTATAATGTTTGATTTCGCCATGATCGTCTCTCTGGTTCATAGTCCTATCTCCATATACTTGCATCTCTTGAATAGCATCGTACGTAAAGAAATAAAGTCCACATGTACGACTATTGTTTGGCAGAAAATGGTACATTCGTCCATGTAACAGGAGTGAATGATCCCCATGAACTGTCTCAAATCCCCCAGTTCCAGAGTCGTTCTCAATTCCGCATGCTCCTAAGCTTAACACGTTATTGTATGAAACGGAGTTTCTTCCCATATGGTTTTTGTTATGAACGCAATAGTTCAACAACATTGGAGGAAGTGGCTTCAAATGCGGATACGAATCACCATGTTGAAAAATTCGTCCATTGTTGCAACATTTTTTGCGAGTCGCAGCGTCGTCCCCAACAAAAAACAGTACGCATCCACAATGCACGCATGGATTATCAAAATTCCAACTCAAGTTTAAAGACCAAAAGCGGGCAGTGTTTCGTCCGTCTTCATTTTGTGACGACTCAGAAAATACAAAGTTGAAGTCGTACCTTCCGCGATTAGTAGCTTGTACGAATGAATTGTCATTACTACTGTTGGCATCAGGTAATCGCAAAGCTAACGGTACTTGAGCACCTTAGAAGCATTATAAAATATGAGGAAGTAAAAATGATTAATTATTTACCTTCTACCACCGCATAAATATCTTTTGGAGTTAGATCACCAGAATTCAGGTATTTTATATGATTCACGTCGCTTTCAGAAAGCAATCTTTTGACGTATGTAATATTGCAAGTCCTGATACTCACACCGTTAATTTCCAGAATGGTTGAATGCACTTCAGGAACAATATTGCCAAATTTGCGAAAGAGTACTTCTTCGCGTATTTCATTCACCAAAATACCTCCAAAAGCCATTCTCCGGGTACCGACGTGTACAAACAAACCATTTCTATCTAAGCATCGTTGTTTAACTGATACTTGAACAGGACCGTCACCAGCAACATTTCCCCGAAAACCTTTTGATAGACTAATTTGCTTATGTTCCCCGGCTGAATTTCTTTTTGTTAAAGCCAATTTTGAGAAGTTGCGAGTCCATCTATGTTGGGGGAAATCTGTGTAAGTTATGAAACTTAAATGATATGAATCTTAAATACGATATATAAGCAGCTAGGATCATTCATGAAATTTTAAAATGTTGTTCTTTGGATGTTGGGAAAAAATGTGTGTAAGTTATGAAACTAAATGCGATATATAGTAAGCAGCTAAGATTATTTATGAAAACGTAAAGGGTCATTTGCAGAAAAAAAGTGTCTCAATTAATATTGGACTCTCATTTACATTTTCTTTCGCTCCTGAAATGCCTTCAAAAACCCTTCAGCGTAATCGCAGGGGCCCACGCATGCAGGACATATGAGCCACTTTTGATCGATTACTACTAAATTAGATTCGTCCTCATTAGTAGATGGGTATGCGCTTGAGTCATCACTTGAATTCGACGACGAATCGGCGCTGCACGGACTCCACGCCGCACTACCACAATAAAAAATAATGAGAATTATACTACTTGTTTTACCAAGATATTGTCTATGAGTGGATTTCATTCTATTTGATATATGAAAATCATCTAAACTCCTATCGTATTAGTATTGAGCCAGATTCGAGAAGTTTAAAGTCTGCTAGTCTAACACAGACTTCTCTTCCTTTGGAATACTTTATTTACTTCCTAATACTTCAAATAACTTTTAAAAAACGAAACGCTTAAAGTGACCTTTAAAAACGATTATTTAATTTTATCCGAAAAGTTTAAAGTACTTGTGTAACAAAAACTTCTCTTCCTTTGGATACTTACGGTAAGTTGAATTTAGAGCAACTCGACGATTTAAAATTCAACCTTCAAACAACTTTTAAAAAACGAAGTACTTTTAGCAACCTTTAAGAACGATTAATTAAAATTATTATCCGATCACATTTGTTTCCACGAAAATCGAGTACGAAAACAATTCAGAGCAAAATCCTTCGCAAGAACATGAAAAAGCCAAAAAATACATGTAATAAAGTCGCTCGCATGAAAAAGCTAAAAACTATATGTATAAAAATTGCGAGAATCCTACGTACTATGACTTACTCTTTTTTGTTCCCGTGGCCTCGTGACCTCTTCGGCGTCTCCATGTTGGCCGTAGAACTCTCTGCTGCTGGCCTCTTCAAGCTTTGGACTGGAGAAGTAGCAGGAGAGGACTGCCTTGAAACCACAAAAGAAGACACTGGAGATTGTACACTGCTAACGCTGGGCATAATGGTAGACGGACTCGCGAGAAGTTCTCTGAATAGAATCTTATCCCTCACGTGGTAGGGATGCTGACGATGAACTACCACACTCCTCCTCCCGAAAATGAAGTCTGCAGTACCCGTAAGCATCTATAACATAATATTAAGAAATAAAAGGAACATAGGATCGAAATATTTACTTACTTTTCTATCAAAAATTAATTTGATATTGTCAATGTCCAATTTCAAATTAGCCATTTTCTTCTTGACTTCTTCTCTTTCCAGTCCACTGAGGAATGGGCAGCTCAGGTAGCAACAATGGGCTGCTATTACTTCCAAGCACTTCGGGAGCGTTAAGTCCTCTCCGTAGAGCTCCGAATACCGTGTTTTCGCCGAAGCTATCCCTATGGCCTTGGATTCAGGAGAAATATGGCGCGCTTTCTCTAAAATTCTGACATAATCTTTTTGGTCCACGAAATTTGCAAAATTTCCATTTGGGGCAAATGCCTTTTCAAAGCTCCCACCTTGAAGGTAAGGGCCCATAGAGGAAACTATGCAACCTAAAAAAGTAAAGTTATGTACAGGATAATATTGAAACTTCAAATGTTTACCTGAAAATATTGCCAGGCAAGGCAATCCATTGATGTCGTATGTGTCGATATAGATTGGAAGGTTGTTCTTCGAATTCTGCGAAGCCACTCGCGCCGCCAGTTCTGGATTTGTAATGGAGATTTCTTTTGTTTCCGCCTCGACATCATCCAAGATATCGTCTACCGACATATTGTTTTCCATCGCGAAACTATTTAATATCTTCTAACAGTTTTATCCATACAAAAAAATTAAGTATCTTACTCAGCCTAAGCTAAATTTTTTTGTAACGTAAATTTAAAATTCATTGTTTATTTAGAAAATTTCATAGACTTTAATTGCAATACTCATCATGAAGATATTTTGAACACTAAGAGAAAAATAGAAGATAGTAGATGTTATGTTATGCAAGTGGTTGAGTCCCAAGAAGTGTAGTCCAACTAATCTGGATTCCAGAAAATTGCGCCAGTTTGTGCCTATAAAAATGTTTCCACAAAGCAAGTTGAAATATATCCCATATGGTAATCTATAGAAATTCGCATTTACCTTCCACTCCTTCAAAACCTTCAATGGAACAGCAATTCTGTTTAGATAGAAAATCGTCGCAAACGAAATTCAGTACATCTTTGACTTGATTAATAAATTCATATCGCATCCACCTTCTTCTCCCTCAAATCCGTCCACACCATTTCCCGAATTCTGGGGCACATCTACCTCACGATTGATTTTGAAAAAAGAACTCAAATCTAAATACAATATATAACGGTAATAATAACCGCAAAAGAAATGAAAAATCTACTTCACGATTGATTTTGAAAAGAGAACTCAAATCTAAATACAATATATAAAGGTAATAATAACCTCAAAAGAAATGAAAAAAATTCACCGTATATGTAGTGAATATATCGATCGTTTTATATTGTTATTTAGTTGTTGACATAAATGTTTTTGTTTTAGGGTTTGTTGTACAATTGGGTGACTGAAGGAACCAATAAAACCAAAATTATTATTTTCCATGACGCAATTCGTAAAATATCCCTGGTCCACTCCCTTCAACTGCAGCGATATTAATTCTCTACGATGGATTATTCAAACACTTACTTAACTCGTGTAATCACGCATATGGACAAAAATAAAAAAAGTACGAACTAACAGTTGCGTAAGAAACCCATTACTCAGAACACCACACTTTCCATCTTCTCCATTTAATAGTGGTGAAATTGTACTATAGAATGAGGCAGAAAAGGAAACCCCTACCATCTCTACCGAATAGAATCAAAATGTTTCATGGCGTTGAGAACCTGTCCTACTACCCGCCCAAAATGGTCAACAAATAAAGGAAAATCCTACAATTTACTTAGTTTATGACCTTTTGAATGAAAAAGAAATTCAGCACTCAAAAGCCATATAATGCCGTTATAAAGAAGATTTTGTGCCCTCGTACACTGAAAATAATTTCTATGACGAGGTCCTATGTGACTGCAGAACGTCTAAGATTATATACTAATCTAAAGCTCAAGATACTATTTTTCGCAAAGCAGAAAGTAAGGCCGCTAATGTGGTGGGTCTGAGTGAAAAATATATTGAACCATTACAAATTGTGTACTATAGTGATGGGCAGATGTTTAATAAGAAGTCCAACTAATCTGGATTCCAGAAAATTGCGCCAGTCTGTGCCTATAAAAATGTTTCCACAAAGTAAGTTGACATATATCCCATATGGTAATGTATAGAAATTCGCATTTACCTTCCACTCCTTCAAAACCCTCAAGACTAATTTCTTCCCAATTTCCGGTGAACATCTATTTCACGCTTGGAAAAACTAACTCGAACCCGAATCTAAACAAAAAATATAAATGTAATAATAAACGCAAATGAAATGGAATAAATTCATATCGCATCCACCTTCTTCTCCCTCAAATCCGTCCACACCATTTTCCCAAATTCTGGTGCACATCTACTTCACGATTGATTTTGAAAAAAGAACTCAAATCTAAATACAATATATAAAGGTAATAATGACCGCAAAAGAAATGAAAAAAATTCACCGTATATGTAGTGAATATATCGATCGTTTTATATTGTTATTTAGTTGTTGATATAAAGGTTTTTGTTTTAGGGTTTGTTGTACGTTGTACAATTGGGTGACTGAAGGAAGCAATAAAACCAAAATTATTATTTTCCACGACGCAATTTGTAAAATATCACTGGTCCGCTCCCTTTAAGTGCAGAGATATTAATTCTCTACGATGGATTATTCAAACACTTACCTAACTCGTGTAATCACGCATATGGACAAAAATAAAAAGAACGTACAAACGAACAATTGGATAAACGTAATACATAGTACCCTACACTTACAACCTTCTCGATTTAATAGAGGTGAGTAGAATGAGGATGATAGTATAAAAATACCTGAATAATGAGGACCATTTTTAAGCTTCTCGGCCCATTTTTCGTCGACGCCAATATCACGATCGGATAGCTTTGAAGTTGCCCCTAGATTAAGGCACACTGAATTTTGCGCATTGTTATTTTTTTTCTTTTTGCTATTTTTAGTAGCTCTGCATGATTGAAGCATATTGGAACCCGATGATGTTGAGGATCCTTCAGCAATAGAAGACGTCATATTAGGAGAGTGACCACCACCTTCTGGGCCAGCTAGCTCTAGGTAATCCCCTTCAATACCATCGATGCTTTTCTCCACGTCTTCATAAGGATTTTCTGTTTCCACTGCCGAGCTTGTTGTAGTTCTGGTGAAGGACGATGATACTGGAGTATTTACATGAAATGTTTGGGACTGCGAGCTTGTTGAAGTGTTTTGATTATTGTTTTGAGCAGCAACAAACTTTTGGAATAACTCCATTTGTTCAAGTGGGATCTGGACAAGGGGGTCCCCATCATTCAGAGAACTCCTGCTACTATCTGGATGGGAGCCTGGAGGATTTTGTCTGGTTCTTTTGAGTTGCTCGGCCTCTGATTGTTCCAAAGCGAGACTGTCAGCAACTGCAGATGCCTTCAATTTTCCGCCGCGACCTCGTGATATAATTTTAGGAGGCATAATGACT
>VKHC01000356.1:0-12928 GCA_015143735.1 Synura sp. LO234KE | reverse complement strand
CCATAATATGAGCCAGATTGGCCAATCTCACTCGGGTTATGGGCAAGCGGAGCGTTTATGATTGAATTTTAGCGTAAATTGCTGTTTTGCTTTGGAGTAGGGTGTAGAACAACTATAAAATATTTGAAAAAATGATTCAAAATGAAACATGATATCATCAGAGGCGAGACGTGACTCTAGCAACGTCGTAAAGCAAAACTTTAGTGCACTCTAGCCGGTACTTTAGAAATACTATAACGGATACTATAGAACAAAAAAAATGGTAAACATATGGCGTATTACAAATTTCCCCCAGCATTGGCCAAATAGTCATTATATCATGGTTATCTAGGCCATCTAGCTAATTTACAGGAAATATTGATTCTCGGAGTCGTTTCCAAAACTTTTGAACACCGCTCTGTTGCTGAGTTTCACTCATCGTGCTAGATGAGAGATCGTGAAGGTACTTCCACTTGCTGGAGTCCAAAATTTCAGCACAATCAATATTGAACACAACAAAGTATTTAATTTTACTGGGGAAAAATATTACTAGTATTCTTGGAGAACTCCCCAATTGCTTAAGGGAAAAACCGAGAATCTAAAGAATTTTATAGTTTAGTAGTTGCTCTACGCAGAGATTCCAGGCCACCACCAGTCAACCCTAGTGCTCCTGTGAGCATGTCATTTTTATCTAGGAAGGTTTTTAAGTTTAATGTCCCCTTCGAACGAGAAACAATACATTCGTTTTTTTGCCCCTGATTATGATCTTAAGTTTACTTGTTGTCGCCATTATGAAGAGATCTGCTAGCGTTGCCCATCCGTGAAAAATCTTCCCACAGTGCCTTTGTTACCTTCAAATCGATAGCATATTCGGCCCCATTTGACGTAACGGAGGAAGCCACTTCGGTACTGTTCCGGAAAATAAACGCTGTCTTAAAGCCCTCAAGTCAGGCTTCCCTATCACATTCAATGGGACCTAAAAGATTACCAACCTAGTACCCCAAGGCGGTATATATTGTCTCCACTTCTAAAACCACATCCCTATTGCAAATTCCAGAGGCAGATTCGTGGTCTTGCGAGCCCTTCGGGGGCCTCGTGGGTCGGACCGGCACACTATTTCAATATTTGTATAGCAATGCGAGAAACCTCTCCTGCCGGACAGGTTTTGCGGCTTCCTCTTTGACATCTAAGCCTTCACAACTTACTGCGCCGGAGAATTCCTCAGCATCCCATCCTTGAAATTGTAATTTGGCGTTGCTGCACTCCTCGCGACGGTTCAATTAGCCAGTTGCCATCCTCCTCTCCCATTCAATTCTCTTACGCCCCTCGGTGCGCTTTACAGGATCTTGGCAGACCTTAAACAGAACATGAAGTCGATATTTGACGAAACATGGACCAAAAGGGTCATTAGGCATAAAACCTTTGAGGCTCTGTTACTTCAAAGCACAAAAAATTATTTCCCACATGTGGCGTTAGATTGATAGTAAAGTTCTTTACAACTTTGCCAATTTGTTCATTTATAGAGAAGTTATGACTCAAGAGTTATGACGATTTGAATTCTTTGAGAGCTAAATTGTCCACTGGGACTGAGCTTCTGTTCACATTTCTTCCAATATTGACTTCCACTAATATTCTCAAAACTAATACCTTTGTTTAAAAACCAAAAAGTAGTCAGAAAGCTCCACGCGACTTCACCTGGAGCCCCTATCACAAGTTAAAATGGGAGGACGTCCCAAGTTAAGCAGAAGAGACTCGTGTACCCCCGGTCAACTGTGTCGCAAGTGGGGGTAGAGAGGGAAAGAGAGGAGGGAGTAACAATTTACAGAGGGAGTAACATTGACGAGATATAAGGCAGATCTCTTCCTCCTTGGAGAAACTTCTGTAGCATTTACGTGAGATTGCGGTTAGAGTAGATCATGTGAGATGCATTTCTCAAATAAACAGACCACTGCATCGAACGAGACCAGTTTGCCCTTTCCCCTATTGGGATCTGTCGATGTGGCGCTTAAGAGTGCTAAGCTACTGATGTGCCTGTCATTTTTCGACAAGAGAAGTTTTTCCTTTGAAGGGAAGGACAGATAATCCGAACTGATAATCTACTTAAGACAAGAAACTATTCTAACAGCAAATTTCCAGGAGGGAACATGCGTGTAAGGGGTTCGTTCAAAGACACTACGGTTTTCGGCGCTTACTGACCGCGTGCTCCCCGGGTCAAGTCAGCACCCGGTTCGGGATGAGATCCAGCTGAAGTGTGATTGGAGGCATTTGAAGAATGCTAACGGTAGGGAGTGAGCTCCGCATTATGAATTCAATCCTCCTGAACGTTTTACAAATGATACAACCAGAGAAGATTAATTATCTAACTCCAAGGATCAAGGTCCCCCGTAATCATAAAGTGGTTTTCAATAAGTTCCATTCGAACGAAATAGAAGTCCACAGGTATGGGTTGAAGATGAGAGAACCATAGGGCAGGTGGAGGGGAAGCTGCCTATATGAGGAGTGGAAGGGAATGTCTGTTGGAATTGAAAAAATAATGGAAAGAATCGATTCTCCACGCTGAGTCACTCCATCTGTGTAACAAACTTGATTGGAAGAAGGCTGAAATTATTCTCGAAGAAGTTAAATTCTCCATGATCCGCCAAAGTAGTGTGACATAGCTTATCATGGGAATGTTGGAGTTGTTGCGGTATCGCTACTCATTCCATTCAGATTCTACGAAAGAAGTCCAAATATTTGACTGGATGCATCTGAGGTCAGTGACATCGTTGTTGAAAAAACGAGACTCGCAATTAATGATAATCGGATGCATCTACCGTGGGACTTGTTACCAGGGTGACAATATTGAACAACTGTTTGTCCGAAGTAGTGGGAGGGCCATTAAAGTTCGCAACTGATACAGGACCGAATCATTTGAGCAACTTTCTGATTAAGATTTGCAATATTCCACAGGAGCCTTCACGGTGGGAGAAACAGCAATTCAGTTCCACACCTGGAAATTACTCAACCATGCCTGGCGAGCCAGGATAGCACTATTTTCATTAACTTCAAGCTGAATTTTTGGGAAAGATTCTTAAATTGAGGTTCCTCGCATATTGTGGTTCAGTATCTCTGTCGAGATTGAGTTGGCTAGAGGTCCGAATCAACTTAGCCTAAGGAATATGCTTTCTTTGCGACAGTGCTAATGGGGTGGGTTCATGATTCCTGTTTAGCTGCTAAAAACATAGATCGTTGCCAATTGCACTTTAGAAGTCGTCGATATCTAAGATCTAACTGCCTTTGGGCAAACGCTGAGTGACAATGGATGAGAAATGGAGTAAATGCGCGTTTTTAAAATGAAACCAAAATATTCTATCATCGGTCTTTCTCAGCCGTCACTCTTTAGAATAGGCTTTCCGTTTTAATTGAAACTAGACCGTGACTGTTTTTGAGAACCTACTTTCGTCCTCTTTTAAAGTTACTCTTAAGAGTTAATTCTAAAGAACGGAATTTAATACACAGAGGAACTTCGAATTGTTATTGGTAACTCGTGTCAACCCGATTCTATTTTTTATATTTCCCTCCAATAATAAATAACTATTTACTCTTTACCACCCATACAATCCGCTGGGGAGCTGTACGAGTAGCAATCACTGGTCTGGTCTCCAGCAAAAACTAAAAGATCTCACACCAAATCAGCATGAATAAATCCCCCACCCTGCTCGCACGTGGCTGTGGAAGGAGAGGATCATTGCGCTATGTACGCCATCGGGATGGATGAACCCGTGCAATTAAGCACGACCATAGTATGCTTAGTTCGTGGAAGCAGATCGGCGTGATGAAAATCTCCACACGTTTATAGCTAGACCAGTGCGTCGTTACCAAATTTTAAAATACGTTTGGCGTTAACACCACAGAACGTATCCTTACTTTCGTCTACTCTGATTCTGCGTGGTACTGCCTCAGGTTTTGTCAAAAAGGCTAAACACCACCGACATTAAGGCTCGCAAACTTAAGTATTACTCCGCGTCTCAGAACTAGTCCAACAACAACGAGTTGAAAGTTCCTGACCTGAAGTTGGGGATCAAAAATACCCATTTGTGTCTGCTGCTGATATCATCTCGAGCCAAAAATTAACCCAGGCGGTGGTAAATTTCCTGAAACTAACTTCCAATTAAATGGGTAAAGTATTCAGGCAGACCAAGAAGCCTAATTTTGAATTCGTCAATTTTACAAATGGTCCCAGTCTACTCAAAATGTTGCTCTGCAGCTTGGATTGCCCGATAATAAACACGACGTACTGTGGATTCAATATTAGTAGCTCAATACAACCGAACACCCATATATTAAATTTCTCCCTCTAAGGGTGACACCAGTAACTTCAGTGATTTGAATCAAAATGACCAATCGGTCATCGGTCATCTCAAATTCATTTCGCACCAACACGTCTGCCCGCCCGTTTTTAATTTTTCAGCCTTGTTGAAGATATCAAATTTGAAGGTGTTGAAGATATCAAATTTGGCCTTGTTCACTCACTCCGGAAATGGTTGAGATTGGAAATGATGAGCAAGAATACTGTCGCCGGAAAAATTTCGCTTGACAAAAGCTAGCGCTGCAAAATTGAGGCTGCTGAGGAATTCAAACTAATTGACCTGATTCTCGAATTACTTTGCACTTTCGAAATCTCAATTGGGATATTTCAATTTGAGGCACGGGGTATGTTTTCTGTATTCAGGCCGTTTTTTTGCACATTTTTCCTTCGCTTCGAAGTTCTCAACCAGGCCTGAACGAGTACAGCAGCCTCGAGATTCGAGTATGCCCCGAGTCTATTTTTGCTGCCGTTTGCGACAAACAGCTTCTAACTATTTTCTCGGGATTAAGTCCTAAAGGAAATCATGTACTCGCGACTGTCAAACGAATCCGAAGGTCCAATCAATAAGGGTGCTAGGACATTTCTCCAAACAACATCACCAGCAGATTGAGAAATTCTTTGCGAGATTGGACAATCCTAGCTTGCGATAACGAATTTCGAGGAAGCCGTTGGTATTCCTTTTGCTCCATGTGCAAAAGCCTTTGTTGAAGAAGGAGCAGAATAATCCCGAGGGGGCATCGCCCTAAAGTGCTTGCATCGGGAGAGTAGATACTTTCAGCGCTGCAAGAGATTCCCCGTCTTTGCTCAAGTGTTCTTGCCCCCTTGATACACCTGCTTACCGCTGGACACGTTCGACAAGACTTCTAAAGCTTCTTTATAAGCGTTGTGAAGGACATACCAGCCTACCTGGTTGCTTAAAGCCCTTAATTACATCTGCCCTTCTGCTCTCACGTGCCGGCGTCAATTAGAATATCGAGATTTCATCCTCTTGCGCACTCTGACAACACTCGAGCAACGCTCGAACTTCTGCGGCTGAGGTTTATCGGGATGTGCGCGTCTTCTTCGAACTAGCTGGGGACTTAATCGCCTCCCTAACCTAGGCGCTCCAGGTCCATTGATTCGGACCTCTCTACTGTGATCACGGGGCTTGCGAGGTACACTTTCTATTGCGGATTATTCCTCCGAGATGTCTATTCTTAACAGGAAGACATGTCGTTTACATTTAACGTCCTTCAATTCCAACTATCAGGTCATCAAATTTATAGCATTTAGAATACTCTCGTTGCTTCAGAGCGGAACCAAAAAGTATGTGCTACAGAATTCTTTCTTTCCTGCTTCCAATAGCTGGGATTTTGGATTGTTCTTATTGGTAATACCCCATTACTTATTCAAACGCGTTTGTGAGTCCGTGCAAAATCACCATATCTATGTGTTTTACCGCTCGGCTACTGAGTAAATTTGCCTTAGAACTCTTTCAAAGAACAATAGATCGCTGTTATCTAAGCTTTCAGCAGTGCATGTGACACGTCTCCTGGCTTTGAGAGTAGCTCGACATATTTGAAAATTGTGATCTACAAAATTGGAATGTCCAATCTATTTAAAACAGCAATCGTCAAGGATTACAATGGTATTCCTTAAGGCGAAGGTAAACCAGGCCTCCTTTTGTTTCTACTGGACTGTAACACAATTTTTGTAGCTTTGTCCAGGCAATATTACCCAAAACAATTTATGTCTTTGATACATAAGACCAATAAAATCTTTTTGCAAAAATTGTTTGGTAAAGATTCCTCATAATTCAATACTCAATTTCAGCAGTGATTCTAATCAATATTTAAGGTGACACCTTTTCTTTGGGCTGGGTCTACAAACCCTGGTTTCTTCTCATTTTAGAATATTGAAGTTGTAACTCCTACTCCCAAATCCGAACTCTTGATCGGAAGAGAATTGATCGGGGCTTGCTTCAGATCTTAGTGTATTAGCGACAAAGTTTCTTCATCCTAGACCGTAAGGCTCTGTTTTATGGATCTGAGAAAGGAACGTCTCAACATGGCGTTTGTTTCTTCATAGAAATAATCATTCTGCAACCGCAAAAAGTGGATATTTTGCTCATTGGCGTGGCACATCAGTTTGAGCATCAGCAAGACTCCTCCAGACGCATTTTAAACGTGGCGGGAGGATGGCAGTGCACATTATTATTTGAAATTGTAGCTCCCACCCTGGTAGAGTATATGTTTATATGATATACAAAGCTTGAGCTTCGCGTGTGCCCGGTAATCCTACTTTAAAGATTCCAGTTACTTATCTTGAAAGATTCGATAAGCCCATATATTCAGAATCTTTTAGAAGTCTACTACCGGGATAGCCACATAACACGTTGATTTACAGCAAATTTTGTGGCGTGAAGCGGTAGATAACAACAGGTCATTCAGAGGTATGTTAGAATTTTTCACTACCTCAACGCGATTAAATATTGCGAGCATCGGTTCGGTGCCATGAGCCGTCGTTGCAACTCCTCTCTGGAACATGATACAACGGAGTCAGTCTGGAGTGGACCCGAGATTACAGTCTTGATCAGTCTGTAAATCTTCCAGTCGCATTAAAGTATCTCCTTTTCTTCCATTTCCACCTCCACCTCACACTTCCCAGAACTCCAGTTGCTCCTCTTTCCCATGAGAAATCACATCGACAGATACACCAGCATGCCTACCCAAAATGCCGCAGTGGTGCTTGAATCTTACCCCTACACTGCCGCTTCACATCAAGCCACGTTAGGAAGTACTGCATGCATTTTACGTTTTGGCTTCCTCTTCAAATGGGGTATGCACGTCCAGACGATGCCTACTCGGCGTGTTTGACCTCGGTGGCTTCTAACTGCAAGAGGAGATGACGGTTGATGTTCGTGCTGACTCTATTTGTAGCTAGGCAGCGGAATAGGTTGTAATCGCCGCACTTACTATTGCAACGATTTTGCTTACCGTCACTTTATTCTCACCATGTCTCGTTTTTTTAAGTAAGACTTAGTTTGGCAAAAACATGTCATACATATAGTCACTTGGAAAATCCCACTAGGGGTATGGGCAAGCGTCTCAGCATATCTTGTGCCATATCCCCTCGGAGGGGGCATCGTCGCGAGTTAACGCAGCAAGCGCTCCAGGTGGTTTAGGCAGCACTTTGAGCTCGCTCTCCACTACTCGGTTGCATGGATTGCCATCATCATTTGGTACATCGCGCAGGCTTTGTTCGTTGGGGGTAGCGGGTTTTTCTCTTGTACTAATTGGTCTTCCTGACTTCTCTGCCCGGGAATCCAATTAAATATAAGATGTTCTAATGCGTGTGACGATTTTTGTTCCCCAGTTACATCTGACGATTTTTCTACTCCGATTCTGACCGCCTCAGACTTTTGCCATATGACAATTAAATCATGGTCACCTAAGCCATCAAAAGAGCAGGTGGTATCGCTCACGGCTCTCGGCCTTTCTCAAAAGTTTGGGAAATGAAAATTGTAAAACCGATCGCTCTTGTCTCTAACTGGGTCTCGTCAAGGAAAGGCTGACAAAACTGCGCTTCCAAAGGCTGATTCCCAGATATCCAGCTCAATTAATCCTGAATAAGATAAACTATTTACTATTCAAGAAAATAACGTTTGGAACGAATTCGTACTGAATCTGGAAATTTCGAAATGCGCGTTTAGATCTGTAGCATCGGAATATACCAACGCCTCCGCAAAATGTTTTCTTCCTGATAAGGAGAACAATGAGCCAGCGTATCAGCAATACCTTTAAAGTGTAATGGTAGAGTCTCAATTGTTATCAATTCGAAGATGCATGGCCCTAGTTCTCCGACGCTCACATGGCTGGAGCTCGGAGAATGCTATATGAAGTTAATTGCCAAACTTGCCTGAAGCGATGTCTCTGAAATTCTCCTCCGAGTCAGTATCTAGATCATCTTAATTCTGCGCCTGCTCATGTGCTCAAATCTACTTTGAACATCGCTCCTAGAAATTTGGCACCCAGGGATCAAGATTCAACACGGGCTTCAGCAAATTATCTTGCTCGTTCGACCTGTTATCTTAGCCGAGCGCCAGCTCTTCTCACTCTGCATATGGTTTCTCCAAAGAAGTTGGCAATTTTGGCTCCACCTGACAAAGCGGAGGTGGCCTAATATATATCCTCCATTTTGAAAAATGACCAACGCCTTAAAGAGATTCAAGATGGGCTCGCCCCTGCATTTGTTAGAGTATTTTTGTCGCCTTTGGTTCATCTCCATGGACAAACTCAAAAAATGATTCGTAACGGAAAAAAATAGAGGGGCTTGTCGCCAAAATTCTGCGTGTGCTAGGAACTTTGGGGTTTGGGCCAGTAGAACTTTCTCAGCAATTTGAAATCCATCGCAAGGATTTCCGGTAAAATTTGTGCGTTAAAGGAGGCTAACTAAGCAGCTTCCAATTTGACTTCTCATGCCCCTACTGCTCCCATCTCGTCGAAGAATTCCGTACCCTTAATATTCGAGTTTGCCCTGATGTCCTTCTAGCACAGGTCCATCAGAATGCGCTCTGGAGAGCGTTGCAGCCGGCCTCCCGATACCATCTTCACAGTCCTATTCGGTATGCCACCTTTTTTAGTCCTCCTGGAAAATGACCAACTGAGGGCGCTTCTGTGTCTGTCTCTGGCATCCGGATTAACTCTGTCCCACTCCCGCCACGACGCCTAGCCCTCCAACTTATCCAAGAAATCCAAGGAGGTAAATGGCTTTGCTATTATGGACACTCCGGTGCATTAATCCTTGTCCCTATAGGTACGGTAACTGATGAATCCCGTCGGACGAAAGCACTTGCTGATAAGGGCCTAAGTCGTCAGTTCAGGGGCGCACCGCCTTACTGGAATGCCGACACGTTCTGCGTTGGCGCAAGGTTTCAGTGCATCCCTTTAGCGACGATCCAGCAACGCGGTCATCGCATAAAACAACTACACCGCGGACGTTGGAGTGTGGGGGGTAATCGCATCAAACACTCGGTTGTGAACTCTGAGACCTGGCGGCTCGAGGGGCACTGCAAACTATGTCTCGTCTCTATGAACTCGTAAATGACCACAACTATCGAGAATGCTCACACCCAAATGCTGATCGCGTGCACGGCTCGTGGAGGGAATCACTAAAAGAACTCTACATTCTCTGAGAATGTATCTCTACTTGCTGCTACCCTCCTCTAGCTATATCACTAAGCAGATGCATACAAAATTGCAATGGGCGACCTGACTCTTTAACATCGACTTTCTTTACGCCCTGGACCGGATCACTGCTACCTCCCTTCGTGATCAGTATGACCGAGTGCACTGCAAAATCTCGGACCCCGAGTACCACGAAGCGGGTAAAAGTAGCAACAGCACGGGATAGCTCACCGCTACAGGCGATATCCCCTGTATCGGTCTATAAAAACCATCGACCACATCCAGCTACGAAATCTGCTCCGATAGCATCTACGCCCTCGATGCTATTGATTTTACGGACCTGCCCATACCGTCGTCTTGGAATACAGACCTCATTCTTGCCTGGTGGGTCTTCAAGCAGATCGTCGCCTCGAGCACCTCTTGCTTTTCCGGAAAGTAAAGGCACATTGCACCGACGAATATATTGACACCCGAGAGACAACCACGCCGACACACAAGCTGAGCTTGGCAAGAGAGCAAATCACAACCACCATGTCACTGCCGACAGCCCTTACTATTTCAGAGCCCGATAATTGTACTACTTCGACTGAACCAACAGTTTCCCCGCTATGCTCTTCCGACACCAACGTTGTACCATCCACACCTCCCCCAGCCTGGACAAGATTACTAGGGAGGGGCGACCTCTGGAATCAACCAGCGCCGGCCCCACACAAGCTTGATAATGACTTCCTTCCCAGCGACGGCACTCCCCACTCCAATCTGTCTCCTCGGTGGCCCCCCTTACGCACGTCCCGCAAATGCGCCTACGACGAGAATGACTCTGACAACGCGCCTAGGTGGCCTATGAGATGAATAATCAGAACCGGGGCCTCAAGGCAGAATGCGGGAAGTTGTTGCAGCATCGCCAGCTGCATAGGATATTTTAAACTATTCTTTGCACTGCTATTTACCTATACTGTACTATGGCTACCCTTCTATGCAACTCTGTGTATCGCTAGACTGCTCAGTGGACGGTGTATCTCCACCGTCAGGAGCTACCCGTAATCGACGGTCGGTTTTTGTAGGTAGCTGCGGTGTTACTCTATTTGCTTTTGTTTTCCTGTGCTTACACTTGGTAACACACTTCTATTTGCTTCTACTTCACTTCTATTCTACTAGTAAGATATCTTGAGCAGACGGTATACGATCATTAGAGCAATTCTAATTTAATTATGTATGCACGAGTGGGGTGGAGCGCTGCATTTGACATGCCGTGTGTGATATTTTGACATGACGTGAGACATGCACGCGTGGGGTGTGCGGACAACGTGTTTACAACGTGCAATGGACGTGGTCAAGATGTACGTACAATGCGTTGAACTTTACATATATGTTAGGTGAGGGCGGCTTGGGCTGGATCCAGAGGCTAATGTCAGGAACTTTTCCAAGCGGTTTGGTATGATCCTGACACTTCCTGAACGTCAATGGGCTATTATCAAGCATCTATGAAGTGTCCGTAAAGTTACCTGGTGCATTGGAGGTCAGCTGCCGTTGTTGCTTGCTGAATCTCTGAGGGTCCTAAATGCAAGGTGATATTATTATTGCGGAGACCGAATTTGGAGCGAAGCAAATTATATATATGCGGAAATCAGTTGTGAAGAAATTGTATTCAATTGGGAATTAATATATCTCAAGATCTTTTGGCTGAAGTGAGTTAGTGGGGTGGGCCGAGAATTTGTAAATCGAAGAGCAGAATTATCTACCGAAATAAGATACGATTTTCAGAAAAACCAACTCAGACCCTTAATTATCATAGGGCGCGGTTACAAATGTCCAAGAATAACTGAGTTTGGTGCCTTCTGGGCGACGATCTATCATTTCGTGAATTTCGTCGGCGATATTTTCCAACTTTTTCTGTGAGGGGAGATAAGTTAAAATATTTTGGGATATTAAGTCCTGAACTATTTAAATTTCATAATGCAAGAGATTTTTCTATCTCTTTGTATTTCTCGTCATCTGAAAATGCCGGTTCTGATCAATTTTACCATTTGAAAATTTGGGAACTCTAAATTGCCGTATCTTATAATTTTTATAATGGGGGAATAATATTACATTTTATTGATCTGAAATAATTTTTATTCCTGATTCATGAGATATCCTGTTTTGAGATTCACGTGACACTTAGAAATTGCGTTGAAAATCGAAACATAACGCTTATCACGTCTGTGTGTCCGCACGTATTGGATACGCTTCGTTTGCTTACGTAATTAATTTAGTTGTTTTTGGTTGAAATCTATCTTTAGGCACTCGTTTTTGTTAACGACTAATTGCTGCAACTAGTTAACTTGTAACTGTAGCTAGTGGACTGCACTTTGCTATAGCTACAAAACTCAGAAGTTGTTTTTGAGGCAAGTTAGGCATTGGTGAACAGAGAGTTTAGATCGAGGCCGAACTCAATTCGTTACGTGTTAAAAGCCTTACGCCGAGCATATTCCATATCCCGAACGTCTTGAGAGTGTGAGTTCGGCATAAAGTCGCAACGGACCCCGCGCACTGAAGTAGAGGAGGAAGGGTGCAGAACACCCGGAAGCAATGGAGCTTGCAGGACCTACCACGGCGGGAACGACCAAGTATTTGCCGAAGGATTTAGTTGATAGCCTAGCTAGTGAATCTATTTCTGACCTCCACCAGGCAGAGGAGTTCGTTTCACAGATAGTAGTGGGGGGATCGTGGTAGTCGGTTAGATCATTATGCGTGCCATGCCCCTGCGCCTACTGTGATCTGTTAAATAGCTAATAGGGGTGCTTGGTTTGCGTGGTCTGCTCTGTCATTCTGTGTAATCTAAGCGTAGTGCTTTGTGAACAAAAATCTTCACTGTAGCTCGAAGAGGGCGCTACGCTCCATCGTTGAAACCCCGAGGCAAAACTAGCGCGGCCTCTTTTCTTGATTCGCTCAGGTAAAATGTATAGAATGTATATTCAAGGGCCCTGAAGCGAACCCAGAACGGACTTCATCGATCCACTTTGGCAACATCTTCTCCGGCACGACAATGAGGCCTGGCTGGCAGAAATTACCCGTCAAGCTTCCACTCTTCCTGTGAGGAGGTACTTCTACTCTTTACCATGATCGTGTCGCCAGTGCCTGGTTCACCTTCTGCCCCTAGCGACAAGTTCTCCAGCTTCACTTCAGCTGCGACTCCTCTGCATCGCAACTCCAGCGACTTTCCTCAGCGGAGGACAACGCCCCATCCGAGAACTCCAAGGAGAACGAGATCTGGTGTTCTTTAGTTACTTCATGAGGTCTGGCGTTCTTTAGGTACTTCCCGAAAATAAAAAAAATTATTTTTATTTCGGTACTTCTTTCTCGTACATCAAGAAAGCACGGTTGGAAGCCTGGGTAGTCTCCGTCTTCCAGCCCACGAACAACAAGCAGCTGCTGTCGGCACCTTCTTTCTTCA
>VKHC01000354.1:0-12947 GCA_015143735.1 Synura sp. LO234KE | reverse complement strand
GATTTAGTATTAAACATAAATTCACTTTATTGGAAATTCTTCCCAAAGACGTGATATTTCCTAATGTTGCCTCCGTCGAAGTCGTAACCTTGTACAGTCTACCGCCAAAGTTCCCCATCCACAGTTGTTTGTACGTACCAAAATTTAACCGTATTCTGTAAGTGTCGCCACCAGCTATAGTCGTTCCATCCAAATCCACCAAAGCTCACCACAAAACGCCCAGGACCTTCTTTTTTTGACCCCTAAAATCTTTGATCACCAGCTATAGCTGGTCCATCCAAAGCCGAACCAGCTATAGTCGACCTACTACAGCTGGGGATTTAGAATTGGATATCCAGCTATAGCTGGTCCACCCAAAGCTACTCCAGCTATAGCTGGGTATTTAGTGGTAGACTTTAGATGGTACCACTATGGTCGGTACCGCTATAGCGTGGATTTTTATCCACTGATGATATCAACAGGAGCCGCAGCAGCCATTTGCCCCTGAATATTTACGTTTTGAATGTCAACAATTCTCAAGTGAAGTAGAGACTCTTCTTCAAAGATACTGCGGAGCGCAACTTGACAATTAATTTTGATTCATATTAATCATGAAAGGTTTTAGGAAGCAGCATGATGTTGTTGGAATATCTGCTATCGCTCACGAGGACTACTATGTATAGTGTACAGTACAAGATTCTCGACTTAATTGATTGATTGTAATAATTGTTATAATTGTGTGCTGATGTAAGGTGAAATGGATATGGATCCAACAGACGCATGAAAATACTGCATGTACAATAATCCTCATACATTCAACAATCGTGATATACGCGTTTACGATCATTTAGTAGCACACTCAATGAATAGAATCTGCTTAAAGCAATTTGAGTTCTTAAATAAAGAATATCTCCGGTACGTCGTGGTACTTCGTAACGTTGAGCAAGGCTACATTACCAAGATGGAAAATTTAGAAAAGGATATACTCTAACACGTATTACCATCTTATTTTGCCCGTGAATCGATATTTTGCAGCAAATTTTCACTCATGTCTGATGATATTTTAGAATGCTTTACTAACTTGAACTGTAACTATTTGCGATTATAAACGACGACTTTGCGCAATACACATATGCCAACGTTTATCACTTCCTCCTAACCCCCACCCCCCACCATATGAGCTCGTATGAAGTTACCCATATGCAAGTCTTATTTTACCGTAACTACAGATTAGGGTACTGGGACTCCAGCGAAAAACTTGGTTGAAATCAACCATCCCATCATGAGTATATAATAACCAAATATAATAGGCGCAAATAGTGCGCGTGCTACTTTTGAACTCGTGTGTTAGCTCAGTATACTGCAGCAACGCTGTATTAAATCTTTACGTGCTTTCGTAATTTGAATGTTCACTATTTACAATAACAAATCTTCACTTAGAGCACTGCACACAAGCAAAACATGACAGCTTCCCCTACTAATCCCACCTCCCACCACGTGAGGTTGCTTAAATTTTACCTATTTTGGAGGAAATCGACCAGCCTGGCATAAGTGAAGACGTGTTAAAATTAAGGTAAGATGTGTAAAAAGCATCAGATTAGGAACTGAGGAGTTCGAGTTCAGTATACCACTGCAACAAGTTTACACTAATTCCTGCTTTTCCTTTAATTATTCCAAAAGTGCAAAATTCAATACTTGCGAGGGCTTACAGCTTCCCCTCTCCCCCCACCATTCAAGTTTGCTAATATCCCACATCACGGCAACTTTAGAATATAGGATAACTTTTTATAACTGTTAAGTTGTTTTTTATTCGACTTACCTATAGAGGATTTGGATGGGATTAAGAAACACGTTTTTTCGACGCAAAATAGCGCGCCAACTGTACGCACTACCTTACATTCTCTAACCATTCTCAAACATCACATTGCATATAATTGCTACTAAGCTCTCTACTTATGAGCCATGATGGTATATCGCACTTTTGGGTCGGGGGCAGAGTGCCCTCCCTGTCCAATCTTCTGCAATGCATCAAAACACTAACACTTACGACATCTAAAACGTTTTGGATAGGATTAGATACTTGGTGGCTGTGATGTGCGAGCGACTTACTGATTGTATGTATGCGCACATGTACTCCGGCCTGAAGAGTTACTATATGAATCAAACTTGTACTACGTTGAACTCGTTCAACCATTAGTTATATATCAGATCATTAAAATACGTGAAGCTAAGACGATAAGGGGGAAAAGCTCTGCATTTTAAGCCATATTTCCCCCCTAAACTCATATGTAATTTGCATGCGAGAGAGGCCTTTCAGCTGCCGGTAGGGCCCTTGATATCGAACTCAACTACCGTTTTACCATATTCAACGAACTTACTTACGATGTTCACGGAAAAATGAAATAAACAGGGCAGAGTTGCAATATTCTTCTAGAGAACAGCTGAAGTCTGCAGTTACCTCTATTCGACTTACCTATAGAGGATTTGCATGGGATTATGTAACACGTTTCTTCGACGCAATGTACCGTATCCACGATAAGACCGTCAAAACTATGAAAATGATCCTCAGGCTCCTGCCTCACCTTCCCAACCCAATTTTTTTTGTCAAAGATGGTTCCTATCTTAGTAGAAAATATCATATTGCATAAATCACTACTAAGCACCCTACTTATGAGCCATGATGCCAGATCACACTTTTGGGTAGTGGGCGGCCACGAGCAAAATCGAGAGTCCCTGGGAGAGCCAGAGGTTGGATGGCTACCAGTAGAGGTCATTACAAAACCGAATTAAAGCACCTTTGAATCACTTCTACTCCCCAATTCAGGCGCTTCTCGGCAGTACCCGACTCAAAGTACTACTATATGCGTTTGTTTATTTTCACCGAAGCAGCACTGAAATTGGATTCAAGCTCGCCCCCTCTTCTTTATCCCTGTGAGGTTATAGACTTACCTCCGCAACCTCTATCTGTACGATTTCATGACCACCACCACGGAACTGTTGGTAGGCGCTGCCACAGGTAAGCAATAGGTGGTCAGTAGTGATTAAAAATCTAGTTTTGATAACCTACAGTACGCTGCTAGTGAGCCCTGGGCAAAATCGAGAGTCCCTTAGAAAGCCAGAGGTTGGATGGCTACCAGTAGAGGTCATTACGAAACCGAATTAAAGCACCTCTGAATCACTTCTACTCACCAATACAGGCATATCTCAGCAGTGAGTGACCAATGAAGGTAAACTACAGGAAATTCC
This sequence comes from Synura sp. LO234KE, assembly GCA_015143735.1. NCBI lineage: Eukaryota > Synurophyceae > Synurales > Mallomonadaceae > Synura > Synura sp. LO234KE. The sequence goes on along the minus strand of VKHC01000354.1, from coordinate 9,722 downwards.
ACACTTTAGACAAATGAGATAGATAACTAGCGAAGTAATCCAGAGCGGCGCTAAAGTTAATAGATAACAGAATACGTACGAAATATCATCCAGATACTCATGGTAACCTAAGGAATCCACTGACTTTTACTATGAGCCAACTGCAATGATCACTCAAAAGACGATACTCTGATATTTCCTACTTAGGACCCTTCGTACTATTGCCGGATCATTATTCGACGAAGCCAAGCTGACTTTATTAAGTTAAATTACATTACAGAGCGCCGATCACTCGAAACCATCCAATGCCCATGACTCATCGGCTTTAAAAGCTTGGGGGTAGCGTAGATATTTGAATATAATCGGAAACAAGGGGAACAGGAATACTGATTACCGAGCATCTTAGAGAGTCAGAGGTAATATCGATCCTTGAGGCTTTAATAGTATCATCCCTCCGCGAACAAGGCTTTTCTGTATAGCAAACAGCCTGGCCAGCCTGCTCTCTATTCCTGTCCGTCCAGAACAAAATCTCGTGTGCATGATATCCCTTCCTCCGCCCTGAATCGGCGATTGAACTTGCACTTTGGTAAATTGGAAATGTAATAGCCTGACTTTTTATTTTTTGCCGTTCTATATGAAATACATAACTATATAATATTAGGCTTTTTGTTGACCAAGAACAGGCTCCAAAACTGCAACATCTCGTTCATCTTCGCACCCCGGTCACCACCCCATGCGTGGCTACAGTCGTTTTTGAGGTAGAGTTGACAACTCCATAAGTTGACATATCTTGCCACTAATAAGTTGGATGATGCCCTGGTTCTTGGTAGCTACTGCTTCACCCCATACCTGGCTGTTGGTGACATATTAGTGGCGCCGATGGCCGCTAGTAACTAGTCTACTTAGCAGGGATTCCAGTTACTTTGAGTGCATTTATTCACTCAGAGTCCCTTACTCGGTCATGGGAGCGACTACTTATCAATTTGTACATTTGGATGATATGTGATTCGCCGATGGGATGGCTCAACTCCCCCAGCGTCATGTCCCGTTTTTGCAGTTTTTTTCAGCTCCTCCTACTGCCTGGTAAACGATTTTCTTCTTGTTTGTTCCTAAAAATAAGCTTAAGCTAATTATCAACTAGGGGCTAGAACAACTCTCGTTGAAAACAATTAACTTTCTATCATCAGCAACCATCATTGGGGACTTAGGCGGAGGAAGTAATTCTACTGTCCGTGCGCGGGAACACACTATATAACACACTATATCACTACATCCCGTACTTTTTAACAGATACACTCCTACTTCTCTCTTTAACCCTTAAGTCGTAGCCTAACACTTCAGTTTGGGTTAAAACTTGACTCCTTTTAGGTCACTACAGGTGAAGAAGAGAATAAATTTTCAGCTTATATTACTTAGTAGGGATCGCTCAACGGTAGAAAAATAACCGTGAAACCACGAAAAGAACAAGCTAAACTTTTAATATTAATTCAAACAAATAATTGATGCCTTCAAGCGGTGCAATATTCCCTTTAAAATGCAATCGCTAATCAGAGTTTCTCACCTTTTGATTTGCGCGCTTACATCGAATAGGTAGCTGAGCAGATTTAACTGACTGTATATAATTGCCATTATTGACACGTAAAATATGGACTACATCCCGCTGATTTAGTTCCATGACCAAGCTTTGGATATGCTTACGGTATTTAACAGGTTTAGTTGTTGAACCTAGGAGCTCACAGATGGAAACAGTATAACAATAGTTGATTGATAAAAATTGGTTGATTGTCAACATATTAGGTTTAGTTGAACTTTTAAAAATAGCAATAAATAAATTTTATTTTTCTCGAAAATAAAAAAATGTATTTCCATGATCGGCAGTTAAGAATTTAATTCATGTATGAAACTGAGATTATTTGAAAATCTACGTGGTGGTGTGAGTGAATGCATAAAATTTTAGTTATGGTTTTTATCAGTAGTGTCAAGTGCAAAATTTTTATTTGTAAAAGTTTATATATTGTCGGGCATGAGGGTAAAGTTTAACTTATAGAAGTGTTGTTTTGGAGTGCTGTTTAGGCTCAATGCATCACTTTTTAGATTCAAATGGTTTTGGGTAAGCGTCATAGTATCGTCTATAGGAAATATATATAAAATGCTTTTGTTTATATTCTTGTAAACTTTTTGCTATATATCTCATAACTCTTGGGGCTTCACCATTAAATGCATTCTTAATTTTAGATGACATTATGACTTTTTAGCTGTTTTCGGAAGAAACTAAGTTGCTTTACATTCAGGATCTCATTAATGCCGATGCGGGAGGAGATTAAAATATAAACAGGATACACAACCCAATTTCTCTTCAATGCATATCTCGCTATATTCGAAGATAGAGCTATGCATTCAAGAGGACCAGCGTAATTACTGTCGCAGCTGCAGCTGATGCTCCAGGAATCTAGTAACAGTGGAGACACTTCGCGTCATTGTTCTTAGAATTGTAAGCAGCTGGGCAAACCACTGTTATTTCTAGAATAGAGATTTCTCCCTCCCTAGCCCCCCTTCCTAATACTATCCAGAGTCTATTCTTAGAGTGGTAGAATCACGTCAAGAGATTCGAGGCAAAGGACGCGGAGGAGCTTGACGTCGCTATTCGAGAAGCTGGAAATGATAAAACTATTTTGCATAACTGCATTAAGCTACTTAGTAGGTTTCTACAATAGATGCTCGAGTTGTTTTATTTTTTGAACTGATTGTGTCTAATTAGTAAACGTTTTGTTATAAGTCAAATATAGTTTTTCAAAGGTCACTCTGATTTATAATTGTACGAGCATTCAGATATAATTAATTTGTAGATATAATTTGTCAAATATAAAGCAAAACGCTGCACATTTGCAACACTGTTCTGTTGAGAAAGCTCTGATTGTGATCGGCTCAGATCCAGACAGTAAAATTTTTATTCCTAAGCAGTAGAATTCTTCCTCGCGTACTATTATTCTAAAACGTTTGATATCTAAGCGAGAATTAGGATTTCTTCCTCTGTGTATATAGTGTTATGAGCTTGTCGATTGTTCTTACGTGCTCTTTAGACATTAGATCACACAAAACATATTCCACATGCTCATGATTTGAGAGTTTTTTTTTAAAATATAAATCGATGGAAAAGATGCTGCAGCTGATGCGCTATGCTTTCCTGTCAATTTGGCTGATTATGCATTATTTTTTCGTTTATCTTTTTTTCGCAACCCCCATCTTCCCTGTAAATGATAATTCCTCATATATTTATACTCACTCAGTGCGCATAAGAATTTTTGAAGTGAACTGCCTGTAAATCATTTTCATCGCGACGCTAAATTTTTACTTATTACGTTATATTATTAGGTGCGATATGCTATATAATATTTTTACTAATATCAGGTGCAACATGCTATATTAGAGTAGCTGCTGTAGATATCAGTTCAACCGCACCACTCCAGTTCTTACTCGATTTTAGTTAGAGATTGTTCCCAAATGTTATTACGCTGTTTGAGCCCGCAAACTACATAGGCAATGTTTTATCTTGTGGGGACACCGTAGTATTACTACTAGCTAGTGTACCGCTGTTGCAGTATGTTTGTAACATCGCAGTCAAGTGGTACAACCGTTTGGCGCATGTCTATTATCCCAATTTGCCAGTGAGGCACAATTCAGCTCTACTAAGCTTCCTGCTGGATGTCAGTACCTTTATCGATCTACTATACTGTTACTATTCCGCCAGGCAGTTATTCGGGTTGATGCATTCATCGGTGGACTATACACCGTTTTGTAGAATCAACCCCTTAGAAAAAACTTTATTGAGTACAGTAAATAGAGCATATTCCATAGAGTCACGGGAAAAAGTGACTGAAACTATAAAATCATAATTAGAATGACGGTCAAAAAAGACCGTAAATCGAATCACCAACGTTTTCTGAAACGTAAATGGTTTAAGCAGGCGTTTAGTCATTATCAGGGTTTCAACGAGAAAATCAGATGATATGAGCAATGCACCTTATGAAAATGAGAAATTGACTAGAAGCATTGAAAACGCTCCGGCAATAAGTGATCAAAACAAATTGATAAGTAATGAACAAGTGCTAGGCTTACATATTACAAACCACTTTATTTGCAGCATTACTAACTGTATGCCATAGATATCGAGGATATGTTTGTAGCGTGTCTATAGAAAATTCAAAAGAAATGTGTCCCATCGAACATATGTGAGTTGCAAAGAACAAGCAAGAGCTCATTATTGAACAACAACGGCAGGCCATGAATCCAGATGAAGTTTGCTATTTCAAGGACGATAGTGCAAGAGGACTCTTCAAAGAATGGGGTGGTGACCAAAAAAATTCCCGAAAAGGGACGAATCGTGACAGCCTGGGAAGATTTTAGAATATAGGAACTCCCCAGAGTCCTCTGCTGATGAAGAGTTCCTATAGAGACCGTTTCGAATCGAGCTCCCACTGCAGCGGATTGACTTTAAAGAGCACTTGCGATGTTGCTGTTGGCTTACTATTTTGTAAAATTTAAATACCGCTTTTCTTATCCAACTGGCTCTGTCGGGTTCCTAGTACCCTAAAGGCATCGGATTCTTTTTGCACATTCTTTCTACCGACATGCGAATTCTAGTATTATATCTACGGAAATACGGATTAATGACTTTAGAGCAATACTTTGTACGGTGCTTTAGGACAACTCTATAGAGTAGCAATTGAGATAAATTCTATAGAAATCACTCTTTAGAGCCACCCTAAAGAATAATTCAATATAATTCAGTCTTCATTTGACTCACTCTGTAGAATGATACTTCAGAAAAACACAACTCGTTCATCAAAATCTAGAATAATATTCCATCTGTAGTTTGTTTAAAAGTTACACAAATCATTGGAAGAAGCATAGAATTAGATAAATCTGGACCACTACTTGAATATAGCACTGTGGTGTTGTGGTTCATCTGAACGCCATCATATTTTCATAGTTTCAAGTAAAAGCTTAAGATATAAATATAGATTTTTAACAGCTTGCACCGATTGCAGTGTTTATATGTTTGGGAGCAGATCTTGAATGAAAATGGACGATGTTCTAGCTATTTTCTACTCACGTAAGTATATTTTGATAAAGCATCCTAAAGACGTAGGTATTTAAATGACATCATCATTTGGGAAGTATGTGCTGAATTCAGAAGCGCGCACGCACGTACGCAATATTTAAATTTTCTTCCATAACAACTATTTTTTTGTTTTCCCTCTAGATTGCACTAATGATTTGGCGCTGAGAAAATCGGCTACCTACATGACCTAAAAAATGTCAATCTTTCATCGTAAAATATGCCTTAGTCGAAAAACAAAATTATTTCTCTGCGCTGTTTGCACTTGTTGCGCAGTAAAAATATTTGTCGGGAGGCTATCTACTAAAGGCACAATCGTCAATTGTATTTTCATGGTCAAGATAAATGATGACATTGTAAGTAGATCTGTTTCAAAAAATCAAGCCAGATCGGATCAATCTACCTCGAAAGAAATACAACGCACAAATGTTTCCTTTTAGCTAGCTGCAAAAAATCGAAGGATTTTGGTGGTTGTACACCTATGTCAATCAAGTAAAAATTTATATCCAGCACGGCTTCCTTCTCCATTTCCTCTACATATGTGATTTTCGATCACTGTTGAACACCGATACTCTTTGCACTGATGCAGCACCAGCTTGTACTAGCTATGAGAAAGACCATGCTTACAGGTAAAAAGCAGCTTATGTGAAGAAGACCTTTAAGTTTAATAATTAAAGTAAAGGAAAGTGGAAGCGCTCAATTCGAGAAGATATTTTTAAATCTATTTATATGCAGTGAAAACTCGCGAAGTAATTTCAGCGCGATATGAACCATAGGTATATGTACAATATATTTATTCCTTCGTACTTCATCAATGGTGGGAACCTTCTTCGCTTGGTTACGGTACTAGTCCCACAGGAGATTCCTCGTCCAAAGTCTCCAGCAGATCCTAGAAAAAGAACACGATAAAGCTCGGAATAAGAATTTCTAAATTATCCCTTCATACCAGAAATTCGGTAATAAACCAGTCCGCATTTTCCTTCACTGCGCTGCGAATCGTAACCCCTCCAAATCCAATAAACGCACTCGCTGGAGGCTTTGCCTGCATGTCTGTGACACCGTCGCCGATCATGATAACATGTTCATATCCATGTTCTCTTTTTAGTCGTTGAATGACATTTGGTTTTCCGCCATCACGAGAAGTAGGTTCTTTCGGATCAAATCCCTTGAATGAGCCGTCTTCAAAAAATTCAAGATTATTCGCATACACTCGATGGGTCGGAATGTTTAAGATTTCCGCCACAGGATAAATCATCTACGAAGAAAATAAGCCCAAAGTTTGTATAAACTATGATTGTGCCATTACCTGTCTGAAGCCACCTGAGACCAAATAAACATGTACACCGCGAGAATGGAGTTTGCTAATTAAATTATCTACATCTTTGGTCAGTCTTGGTGGGTGCTGTTTGAGACAACTTGCTATATCTTGTCGCGATGGCTTAATGAGGTCTAGTCGAGCTTTAAGCGCGTCTTCAAACAGAACTTGCCCACCCATAGCTCTGACGAACATCGCTAATTTGAGGGGAAAGAACGGCAGATAAGTTGATAAAATTTTACTTACTTTTTTGTCAGTTCAGCGACGGCTTCTCCCGCACCCTTAAAGCCCGCTAGAACATCAATACCTTCGTCCCTTATCACTGTGCTATCAACGTCAAAACAGACAGCGTTGCAGGATCGAATCAAGGTCTTCACTTTCTCTACGGAGGAATTGTTGTGAACAGTTGACATAGACATCGGGAATCTTAATATTTGACGAGTTATCTGAAGATAGTATTACAAGAGAAAAATTTCAAATAAGTTTTCTTTACCGGTAGGGCTATTGAAGCTAGGAACATAATTTTCTTGATTTTCTTGATTGGAACACCAGCAATTTCAAAAAAAAATTCCAAACGAAAATTCTGATGAATCCGCTCCGCTGCACATTGAAGCAACCTTGAATCATAGAGTATGTTGGGACGCGTTAAGATACGAACTACAAGGAAACGCTTCGAATTACTTTTGGGTTTTGCACTAAAAACAATTTTGGTTAAAACTTGTTAATTGGCTTCCAGCGTACATGTCTAAGGATTCAAAAAGAAAAGAGATTGATATTGCGAAGCTGTAAGTATTGATTTATGTGTCCGCTTCGTTTTGAGAAATGATGATTGCAGAGTCCGGAGCAAATATGAGGTGCACTTTCCTGACGAGTCATGTATGAACGGTAATAACTGTTATTTTCACAAAGCCTAAGTCATTTTTTAATAACTTTGATTAGATTTCTGCGTTAAATTTTATGGTCCGGAGGATACGCCTTATCATGGTAAACCAACTTCAACCAATTGTCAATGTTTATTTTTTATACACAAATTCCAGGCGGAATATGGAGAGTGCACGTCACACTTCCCGTGGAGTTTCCGTACAAAAGCCCAAGTATAGGTTTTATGAATCGCATATTTCATCCGAATATCGATGACATGAGTGGATCAATATGCCTTAATGTCGTTAATGAGACTTGGAGTCCCATGTTTGGTACGTACATTATGTCCCTCATGGAACGCATATTTTTAGATCTAAATCTAAATAATTTCTCTTTTTCTTTTTAGGTTTGGTCAATGTTTTCGAAATATTTTTACCACAATTATTGAGGTATCCAAATCCAGCCGATCCCCTAAATGGGGACGCAGCAGCATTATACATGCGCAATCCTGAACTTTTTAATGCTCGAGTGAAATCCAGCATTAAAAAATATGCATCTAAAGAATTTTCATTCGATGACGATGAAGATGAAGTCGCCCAAGAGGAAGTTGAAGAAGGCCTTGAAAGCGATGGGTATATGGTAACGAGCGAGCCACCCGTCGATGCACAGCAGAATGTAATATAACTGTTTTATATCCCTTTCAGAATAAGAAAATTTCTTATCTTTAAATTGCTAGGGAAAGAGTTCGAATGAAGTGGCGCCTGCTGAACTAGGCCCAACGCAATCCTCAACGGCCTATTCCTCACAATTCTTCCCTGCAACGAAATGTGGTAACGATATCAGTGACAACGAAGATTCTTACTATTCTCGCACGTCCTCTTTCGGCGACTCCGATTCTAATTCGATGAGCTATGCGCTTTCACCGCAAGGGCCTTCAGATTTACTTACGCATATTTCTCCCGCAATAACTAAATCCAAGTCGTACGGTGGCAAAAGTGTCTTTGGAAAGTGCAGCATTGGGAACTTTGAAGAAGATAAATATCCGCTTTTACTGACCTCCTCGGTACCATCCCCAACTCCTTCATCATGGACACCATCATCTCATTTAGGGCTCCCGAGATCCTTGTTTGATGACACTCTAACTTTACCCGATAGCGTAGGTCTCTCTGCGTTGGTGGCCGGGTCAAATAACAGTACATTCTTATCCAAACCATTTCAGAATTCAACCATTTCGGCCATGTTGCGGGAGGGAGGAGGGGGCCGAGGCCGAATGAACATGCAAGTTGTACCTTCCCCGCCGCAATCGCGAATGACTGATCCTCAAACGCTCCCTGTTGTTGCTAAGCCAGTCGGTACAAATATCTGCGGAGGGTTTGACCAAATAGATGCGGGTTTTTGCGTGGGGCGATATCTTGTCGATCACGCCGCCGCTGCAGATGCTGGTTGTGACATGGAAGAAGGTTGGTGAAACTCATGACTCGAATAGTCGTGTTTGGAGAGCTTGTTCTCCGGGGTGGGAAGGGGAATGGCTGGCGGGAGCGGCTTGCATATACAGTGCTTTTGAGGGATAAGCGAGGGCTGTAGGTGGAGTAGCTGCTCAATCGATATTGTAAATAGACGTGGAGGAGGAGGCATAGGAGTGACAGGTAGGCGTGCGAGTTGATTTACCGGACAGTGGTGCGTGGTGAGGGGAAATTCCTTGCGCTGAGATCGAGGATGTTCTATTGGAATCTGTGGAGCGATGACGGTACGGTGGTGGTTGAAGGTTCCCTAGACGCTACGCTAAGTTCAATGTATATAAGGCTCACTGGAGTGAATGGCTTAAGAAGTGCTGAAGGGAGTAGTAGAATGTGTTGATTTCGGATCGTTAATTGTTTTCCATTGAATAGTGTTTCAAATTCTCAACGCTGCCTAAGTGGATCCGTAAACCTGATGGAATATGAGGAGTTGTTGCAATAAATACCAGAAGGATTTATGAGGTTGGGAAGAAGGTCTTAAAAATATGATGATATGAAATTAATCCTTATGTCAATCGTGACTACTCCGGGTTGGTTGTTGGTGCACGAATCATACTTGGAGTAAAAGTGTGTAAATAATGTAATGGTACAGCGATATGAACTCCTAAATATCGCGCGTCTTAATTAGTTATACGTAGGGCAAGGCATAGACCACGCAAAAGCAATATCTACTAATTACGAGCCCACCATGTACCAACTGGCAAACCCCGTGACCGAGTGGCATCGGTGGGATAAACGCCGGACTGTCCTGTAGCCGTTGTAGCCGTTGGTACACCGGACTATAGCCACATCGGTGAAATAAATACCTGACTGTAGCCGTACGACACCGGACTATAGTAGGAGAGGGAGACCGGGACATCTGTGGTATAAAAGTCCACCGACTATAGCCGTATAGCTAGACCCCGACTATACCCCGTCTAAACCTGGTGCT
>VKHC01000353.1:0-12975 GCA_015143735.1 Synura sp. LO234KE | reverse complement strand
ATATATTAAAGAACCTCATGCTAACAGTCTGTATAAGAATTTTTTCGTATCCTTTATAATCTCCATTCATATTAGCCCGAGAAGACAGACATAGGTAAAGGTAGGTGAATATACATGCATATCTCGACCAGGCAACTAAATATCTTTTAGAAAATCAAGACATGAATAGAGAAAACTCAAGATTTTGGATGAATAAAATCAAGTGCGTGGCAGCTTACATTAGAAGTCTTTTAACCTTGTTTACAGCAGCAGTTCAGCGAGCGTTGAAACTTCACTTCTTGGTATAGTTATAATCCTATCAACTTGCTTGCACGTCATGTAAATATTTTATTTAGAAAGTGATCGGAAGAAAAATGAATGTGATGGAGCTAAAATCGCTTATTTACGCGAAGAAAAAAATCTATCCAGTGAAAAATGGCACAGTCGGTAATACCACTTGTACAACTGTGCAAATAAATGCTCAACGTCAAAGCCCCATTCTAAATGGTACTTACTTTATGATTGAAATAAATTTTCTCGCTTTTCTTGCTCTCCTGAAATAGATATATTCAAAGTCTGCGCGACCTTCCAGACCTATCACTGTCCGAGTACCTTCTGGAGGCGTATGTGAGTACACCTTAGTCGTCACCTCTAATACTTAGCACTTTATATTACTGAAAATATCTTAGAACCAGTGCCCGGATTTGGAAAAAGGTAAACGGAAGCCTAATTGTCCCTTGCACAACTCGAACTTGTAATGCACGACACTGATCTACCAATTGGTGTGGCAGTGCTACTCACACTGTACCGCTGCCTATACCGACGAGACAATATCCACGGAAATAGCGAAGATCAACAGAATAAAGACGTCATTTTCAACATCATCAGGCAAGTTAATTTAGCCTTAATTGTTCCCCTCGATTTCATACATATTAGTCAAAATTATACATTTGGATAACGCTGCAGGTGTCTTGAAAGCGTGGTTGCAGATGAAGGGGAGAACACATTAGCTACACACACCCATACGACAAAGTATGATCCAGGTGCCAGTGTATTCTAGGCCATATCTATCTGTGCAACTAACTACTTCCCAACCACCACTGATATTGCGGTAGCCCAATAGACATTGCACGCACCTGTCATAAGTACAATTGATCTTCAACTGTGTCTCGTCTGCTTCTTTCCTTTCAAAATTTAATTATAGAACCGTGCAAACAGATCAGTCGTAAACAAGTTGTGAACGCTTGGCCTTCATCAAAGTATAAATCTAGGGATCAATTGAAAGCACAAGGCGAGGATATCCAACAGAGCGGTATCACAAGACTCGCAGTCCCTGTTAGTGCGCCTACATCTGATCTCAATTTTAATAAAAGAAAACGAGAAAACGAGGTTCTCACCCCCATCCACCTCCTAGAGAAAGGTAATTATATTCCCACTCGTATTGCATGCTATCCTACCCCCTGGATCATCGTACTCTCAAAAACAATTTCTATAATACAACGCCTCGCTTCGTACCTGTAGCCATTGGACAGGATTCATCTCTTTAAAAGTATGAGATTCTTTACTTCCCACCTTTCATGTTTTGATTCATGATAAAACCTTGCAATCAAACTCAATTCTATTTGGTAACAGTCTGTACAATGGATGGCGAGCACGTGAGGAGCGCAGAGCAGTTGCACCGCACAGAAACAGCATCGGGGACAGTTTCCCATGCTCCCATGTCCCTAGAGCTAAATAATCGGAGCCTACAACAGAGCGAGAATTGGATTGATTCCTGGGGATTGTTTGAGAACGCAAAAAAATGATTCGCCAGCAATCAATCGATTAACGAGAATATTATTTGAGTCTGTCCATTTTCCTCACAATTGTTTTACAGTGGCTTATTGGCTTAAATTATAAATTTTGCATGAAGAATAAATAATTAAAGCACTGCTGTGAGCTGTAGTAGGTCGTCTAAAGCAGATTTGAAAGACCTAATCAACCCCGTTCAATTCCATAACACATCTTGTGGCAACGTACGGCGACGCAGTTCTACTGTTGTGCTAATACTAGTAGTACCAAAGTAAACTACTCCAGCTTGCTGGTGATTTACTTCGAGCGCTCTCTCCGCGGTGTGGGTGTCTCCTCCTGGCAACCGTCGCTTGGTCCTGGAGAGGTGCACACAGATAGTTGAATATGTCAGCCGACGTTACTTTCGTCGCAAGTTCCATGGGTCCAAGTCTGCATCCGCGTATATACTTGTCGGGTGCACTTCTTGCGTTGCTTGAGCTGGTGAGCGGGAATAGGGATGCGCGCCTCATCGCTGGGCTGGAGTAAAATAATTATTAATGTCGTAGGATGCGGTCAATGATCGAATCTCGATATCAGAAGTCTGCCTTGCCTAACATGTCGAATGCAGGTGCTGATGGCTGTGCCTGGGGACTAGAAAAGGTGCGTCTGGAGAGGACGCTACCGCACTGGTCACTTGTGAAGAAGATTGTGCCCGGATGGGAGTAAGTGTTGCAAGGTCCGCCAACCGTTTCATGTTTCTGGTCCATTACTGCGTATGTTGCATTCCTCCTTCTGGTGTCACAGTTGTTCCGTGGATATTGACTCTCTAGAGGAGGGGCTTTTGTCGTTTGATTGGCGTAGACTTGAGGTTGGCGACTCTTCACCGGATCAACTATTGGTTTTTGAAAAAGACAGGAGGTGGAGTGTCCATTAGGTTGATTGCGTCGAGGGTGCAAGAGAAATATCCGACCAGATATATTAGCAGAGATTATCAGTGGGATGCTGTGTGGAAGCCCAACCTAGTGCTTCGCCTACTGCTGTAAACTCCCTGTGAATCCTCCGTGCGTTATTAAGCCGCATTTTTTGTCACTTGCAGGGTATCCGGTGTAGATTAACAGAGGTTCGTTCAGCGGCGTGGTGTCCACCGGTTCTTCCTCGGGCGACCTCCCTTCTCAACCCCTTTTGGCGTTACCCCATCTGAGTCAAGGCAGACCTCCCTGCCGGACACATCATCGGGATCCATCAAGAACCTCCACGGCAGGTCATTGCTCGTCCTCCCAGCGGGATCCAAAACGTGCCATGCATATAACCCACCTCTAATAGGTGTCCCAGCGAGATACTTTATATTGATTAGCTAGTTAAATGAGCGGTGCGAAAGTTTTTCGTAATCGAAAAATGTCCTATATTTATTTCGTACTCATTAATCTAAGTATAATATTTTCGGGAATGTTCCAACGAGAAAGGTAATATAAATCTGCTCGAGTTGGACGACAACTCCAAGTACCATTAAAACAATTCAATTTGAAAACTATTATTGAAGCCGCGTATTATAAAAACACTGTTAGTTAAATCGAACCGCAAAGAGTTTAGGGTACTCCAACTTGAATCGGGTAATAAACTAGTTTATCACTACAACGGAAGCGAATGAATGAAGAGGAAGTAAGACGTCCCGTCAACTTGGCGATAACTAACGGGATGACAAAGAACTCCATGAGAACCGCACCGCTCACCGCTGCTTCTTCAGTTTGCATCACCGCAGAATATTGAAGAAGGGTAATCTACATTATATTATTATGGCATTACTCTTGAGCCCTTCAGCCCTCCACTGTTCTTAAGTACTACTTTCTACACGACTTCTGTGAACTTTAAGTCATATTACTGATTGTTGGTCTTCGCCCCAGTCACAACCAGGGGAGAATGGATTTTCCCAAATTTTTTTCCGAAAATCTAATAGTTATTTATTACTAACTGGATTTAACGAAAAAGAAGGCGTAGATCACCATGTGGTTTAATAGTAATCATCCATCCTACTTGCAAAACCAAACGGTCGACAGCATGAAAGTGAACGATAATACAATTTTCGATGAGTGAAAGAACTGCAATATCATGCCTATGCCTGCTTGGGAATCAATTTTATTTGCCCGCCTAAAAATTTTCGAAGCAATGAATAGGCTAATATGATGCTCAAGAAACTTTCCGGAAAATCTTGTTGTTATTTGTTATTTCTCAGTAAATGGATGAAAGAAAGCACAGGCGGGAAGAACATCACATTGCTAAACTAATTTCATAACTATCCCCTATGTACCCAATGCCAAGTCCCGTGACCGAGTAGGGGCAGGGGGGGGAGGCCGCAGTCCCGAGGGAAAGAAGGGAAGTTCAAGACATCCCTCACTTTATGCGTTTCACCCTCCTACTACGGTGGTAGTGGACTTTCTTTCTCACGCCCCCACTAGGAATCTAGGCTTGCTTGCGAATGAGAGGATAGGTGGTAGAGCATCTCGTCAATGGATGATCATGAGGATTGTAAAGAAAATGAATCTCCTAGTAGCGGATGCATCATCGCCCGCCGAGAAATATTCAGCTCCGTGTCCTTTTCTGCATCGCCTTCTATCAGAAGCTTCGGACTCTCGGTTCGAGAAGTATATCCCAACTATAACTGGTGCGCTGAGCAAACTAAATTGCCCATTCGATGCAAGTATACCTTAAAATGCAATCTAGATTTAATTGTTTTTCCAACTAAGAGTTGAAGGTAAACTGAGCCACGTTACCTAGCTTTGTATCTCATATCGAATGAACTTCAGTAATAAGTAAGAATCCAGGTTAATAAGTTTACGTATTGTGTAACCTAAGATCATCACGTTGCAGTTCCAAAAGCATTTGTTGCATGAACATTTTTCACTCAAGTAACGGTATTTGTGATCTGAGCAAAAAATTTCTCCAATCAAGTAGTATTTCTCCCCTTAATTGTACGATCTTCTGTAGAATATCAATCCACGAGTTATGAGATTATAAATTGACTTTGGCAAAATTATTGACAACGAATTGTTTGTGTTTGTCTTAAAGCGAGGTCCCAGGGTCAGAGGAGGTTGTACTGGGATGTACTACGGATTTACTGGAGCCTTTCATGTAAGATCCTATGCTTTGAAAATTTACTTCCGTTGGAAGGAGACGTTTACTTGAATTCGTCAACGAAGAATTCTCGTCGTCACTCTCAGTATCAGGCATCCCTAAACTGAATTTCACCACTCGTGGGATAATTATGCTTAACATAAACGAATACATCTTCACCCAAGACGTTCTAGTTTCCTCGTTCAATACTGATACTCCAAGAACTTCCTCTAAGCTCCAAAATAAAGCTAATCCCATGTTGCCATAATGAATAGCTTTAACCCCTTTACCATTGTGGCTTTGCGCCTATGCGGTTAGCCTTTTCTTCAGAATAATAGGTTTTTTGAGCGAAGCAAGTGCTGATCCAATCACCGTAGCCAGTAATTTACCCTGATGTACCATTGAAACATTATCAAACATAGATTCTACATCTGGACATAGTTCAAATAATTTCTTGTAGAATATATCGTAAAACCAAGATAAGCATGTTGAGTAATGGAAGCAAGGATCCAATCTTTTCGCTTTAAAGTTTTCAGTTGGTGTTCCACTCATTATAATATTCCATGATTTGGTGGTCAGTTCCTCGTCAATACTATTAAGGACAACATCTGCAGCATAGTATGCTGGAAATGAGTCCCGCAGTTTTTTGTTGTACGCTTCAGTTGTCGACCTTTTTGCATTTACAATTCCCATGGCTCCAATATTGATTATTTATTTTCCAGTACCTGTTAGCACCGTAGTGTGGTAATTGAAATTCGCAGTTGAACCAGTAGTAAAAATCCAGGGTTCCAAATGAATCTCAACGTCCAAGCTACAATGTGTTTGAAACTTTGTACCCGAGTAATTGTTGAGGAATTTTTTTTTAAACTTAAACTTCTTTTGGAACTTTCATTTAATATATAGGCGACAGGGAGGCTCTCTATAAATTTTAATATGTTCTATATAAAGCGACTGAGAAGGGATCTTCTTCTTGAAGCAGCAGGACTGGGACCTCGATTGAAACAAACAATAATGTAAAAGTCATATTTTCTTTGTGCTTTCCCTGATTCGGAGGGAACTTCTTTTTTCCTTTTGATTAGATCACGATTGATGGAAGAGCTTGAAGGAAGCTCTTTGGGTAAGCACGGATTTGTGATCAAGGTGATATATAAACGAGTACACAAAATTTATGTATAGTAAATAACAGGCTTTCATATCGAATAAGATTGTCGAAGTAAACGAAAGTGACATTAAATCTGGTATAATTGACAATGATTCGGGGGCCGTAAATGTGGTTATATGGTACACCGCTCTACTCTTTCGGCCATTCACGAATGAAGTGCAAGATTCAATAGTCACTACAACGACCGAGGTAGAAAATTCATCATCAAACCGATCACCATGATATTATTCTTTTACCAGACTGGATTTTTTTGCCAAGTCGGTCCAATCCAAGTGTTTGTTAGTCGACATGTAAGCTTTAGTCACCTGTAAGCTTGATTGAGTTATATTCAAGTTTACATTTGAAATTCTTTCTATCAGGCGATGGCCGAGGATATGGTGTTTGACCATCTGAAGTGCGTGCTCTTTGCTTAATCTTGATTTCTTTTTTTTACAAGCTCCTGAATCGTAGGGGTGATTGCTGGCGATCTGAAGATGGCGAGGTCTTAATCAAAGAGGGTTCCCTGGTCCGGTTAAGAGTAATGGGACTAAGCGTCGAGGCTGGCACTATTGTAATTGCAATTCTTTCTCTTCGAATATTCACAAATAACTCTTCTATTCTCTAGAGCGCGATTGGTACAATAAAAGATGATTTCCTTGGTCTCTACGCTTAACCTTATATACCGTGAGCGAAATGCTTATGCCTCTATATTTCGAATATATATCAGCAGCTCGCCCTGCGCCTTTATTCTATTAAAGATTATTACAATTCCTTTTAAACACCTATTGCCGCGCCTACTACAGATGACTGCGCTAGTACTTTTTGTGAACCTAGCGGAAATCCAAGTAGTTTTAGAGGATATCATATCCTAATCCTCAGCAGGGCACCATCGTTTCGAGATGGAAATCCTTGTTCGCCTAGCTGTTCGGGCCCATTTTCGATATTTTGCATTGTTGATATCATAGCGTCAGCTTTATGACCATTTTAGGAGGAACAAGCAAGATTACCGCCGATCACCTGCTTCCAACAGCTGGCGCACCTGCTCGCTCGTCCGAGGGCGAGACCTCAGCACCGCTGTACTAAAATCCGTTCTGAGAAATTCACTTTGGTGAATAGTTTCAATAAAGGATTACTGAGAACAGAGTGTTTAAAAGAGAGTCACGGTCTCTTACTAGAACAATTGGTGCCTTAAGGGGAATATTCCTAATGAAATCTTGCCATACTAGCTAACTATTGTGCTGGGTGGAAGAGAAGCCAGGATATGGAAAAACGTCGGTGAAATAAAAACCGAACTATAGCGGCACCGCAACTCCAAACTAACGATACACTGTCACCAAATGTGCTATTGCCACGTGGCATATTAGTGAGCTAGCTCCGCCCAGGTGATTGGTGCTGCAGCTCCTGGAGCGCCTTAATTGAATCTCCACAAGTTCCCCAACGAGGTGAATAGGGACACGTGAAAAGCTACTATCCCCACACACTCATGACTAACTGGCGCGAGATATGGGGAAATCAAAGCTGATTGCATGCAAGAACCAGGAGCTCAACCTGGGTAAGGATGACCGGGAAATGCACACATCTCAGCTAGTACGAAGCAACGCATCGGTGCACAAAATATTGTTCTTTAGAATCCAAATATTCATAATACTCTGTAAAGAAAATAGAGTGCCAAACTTAGAGTAAAGGTGACAAATTTTTATTTGAACCACGGCCTAGAGCGACCTCATGCAGAAACGTGGGAAACAGTTTTAACGTGTGCCATAATTTGTGTCACCTAGATACTTACGAGAGCTAAACCCAGCAACATGGGTGACTACAGTCTATGCCGATCGTGCTGTTTTTATGCTAGGGTGCCTCAGCTAGGAGAGAGACTACATGGTCTCGGCCTAGCGAAGCCGCCGACGTCGACTCAACGGGTAAAATTATTTTCCGACGTAGGGTGTGATAAATGAGCTTGGAACTCCTTGCCCTTCAGTCTTGCACAGTAGTCAAGACGAGTATTTAAATTTCCAAATCAGTTGGACAGGTTTTGCAGGTTTTGACAGGTTTTGCAGCACTATTGATCATGGAAGGAAAGAGAGGTAAGTTGTTCTCAGAAAGATACACTCGGACGGCGATCCAAGAACTATTGGCAAAGCAACTAATCTCGTCTCACAGAAGATTGACGTGGACTTCTTGCCATGGCACTGGTCCGGCACTATCAATCATGTCATAGTCCACAAGAGAAAATTTTCCAAGCCAGCCTCGCACAAGGCGATGGCACTAGTTTTATAGTTTCTGGAAAATTGGGACTAAATATTGATGCATCGCTGGGGTGGCCAAAAAGGAGAAAGATGTCCAGATTGTAGATGAAAAAGACGAAAGGAAAGGATAATCCGAACATTCAGCGCAAAGAAGCGCGGTTTAGGAAAGCAATCTGTAGCCACGACCTCAAAGAGTAGGCTGCCGAGGCATCCTCTATGTACCGCCAAGTTCCTTTACCAAATATTGAGCTCCAGGTGGTTGCAACTGGAACCCCCGAGGTACTTGGCACGATAACGTCCTAAACTACGTATGAGGGGTTCGAATACCGTCAACATTCCCAACTAGGCAGAAGGGGACCTACATTTCCCCTGCGTCCACAAACTAGGTACGCGCGTCCCCCGATAATCATCAGTCGCACAAGTTGAAACATCAAAGGGAATAAGATGAGCGCGGCACCCGGTGGGTAGTTAAAGTGGTACAAAGCTGATTGTTTTATGAACATGAAAACAGGCCATCGGACACATAATGAACCGTCAGCAGCACAGCAGAATAAAGAAATCGTCGACTTTGCTTGGGAGGAAGCCCATAAAATCGTCTTGACCATGGTCAGCAAATGCCTGACCGAGAAGATTGTCTGTACGGCGTACCGAGGGCAGAAGTCCTCGCGCTACTCCGGGGCATCTTCTTCAGTTGTGAAGGAAGAGGCTCGACCGCAGGGACCCTCTAGAGTTGCTCCAATTGACTTTATATTATCGGCGAAGCTGATGTCCCTTCCGGTTTGAAAAGGAGAATGTTGTGCTGAGACACGGAAGTCTGTCCTAGCATACAAGTCGGGAAGTCAAAGACCGTTAACCAGCTAAACGGGCTGTGATGATACGTCCTCGTGTCCAGTTTCGGACTAAATGAAAAGGTTTGAATACGCTCTAGGTTTTCAATGTTCCTCCTCTCTGCTGGGGCGAACGGGGTGGCCCACTAAATCAGCCGTTGAGATATGTCGAGCGGGACACCCACCACTGTCAGAACATTAGAACAGCTAAGGGTTTTGGGGACTGAACTAAAGACGGCCTCCTCCGCAGTGTCCCGAGAGCACCTCACTAGCGGGCATTGGTTATCCCAGGCAGTTTCAAGCGCCGTGTTTAGTAGTATTTTTCAGGAGCCAATTTCTTGGAACACTACGCTCCTGTGGAATTCAAGAGTTTGAGGTAGATCTGGACAGCCGTTCAATAGCTAGGCAAGATCATGCCGGCGATTTGGTGAGGCAAGAACTAGGCACCAAGAACTAAACTACCACCCCCACTCAGTGGCGGCGGCGAGACAAAAAAAGGTTTTAACAAGAATCTAATGAGCCCTCAGAAATTTCTAGTATGGCTGCAAGCAAGAACAATTGGGTGGTGCGCTCTCACTGCGCGTCTAAAGCTTTCTTCAAGTAGCACGTCATTTAGTTAGTGCCTATTTTGTGTCAGCAATCAGTTTCGGGCCAGCTTCAATTGAAATTAAGCTTCCGAAGAAAAAGGGACAAATAAAAAATGGAATCCTTACTTTCTTCGTAAGCTCCTTTATTTGCCTGCCCAATAGAGCCGGACCCTAACTTTGGTATAGGTATCGGTTTAGACATTGAACGCAGACAGGAGAGCAGAGGGGATCAACTTAGAGCGAGACCGAGGGCCTGCCGTTCGATGCCAGTGCCTGCACAGGGGATGACTACCTTAAGGAGATCTAAGAGAGCCAGCACAGGGAGGCGAAGTCCTGAAATAATTTCGAGGAGAGAAGAGCCCACAACAACTGCCGAGCTTATGCAGAAAGGTGGACGAGGGAGAGCAAGCACATGGTGAAGCTGGTGGGAAGCGCGACCGTGAACATGGCGAGAGGGGATGAAGGACTGCTGGAGCGAGGGAAGGAGGGAGGGATGGGTGAGGACCTTGGGATAACTGCACAGGTCCTCGCAGTCGAGGAGGTAAAGCAGCCGATTGCGGACTAAAACCGCCGACGAATCATGAAGTAGGGAGAGAAGAGCTACAAGGGCGAAGAAGAAGCCGATGAGAATAGGAAATCCCTGAGAAAGAGGTGTGGAGGAGCCGCTTCAGATGACAGAGAAGAAACAAGAGCAACTGTCGTCGAGGGAGCGGCAGTGCTACTGTATGATTATTGAAAGGGCGAAGATGGAGCCAGAATAATGGAGGAGGTGGGAGAGCACAGGGTCCGATAAAATCGCGATGGAAGGTAAACGACAGTTGGAATCCTGCGGAGTATGTGCGTGTGGAAGGGGTGGACGAAGGGAAGTCTAGGTGCGTGTCATATAAGGGTACGGCAAAACTTTGGTGGAAATGCATCTAGGTTCTATTCTCTGGATTGGGCCTTTCTTAAACATTCCCGTAGTTCCCGTAAACAACGTCAGCGCAGCTGTCTTGGGGGTTCATACCCTAGTCGGCGTGGTATAGGGCAGAGAAATGAACTGACCAAATACAGGTCAGGCAGGTTGCGATCAAGGAAAGTAGACTATCTCAATAGCTTCCGCGATTTCTCAACTATAGATGTTCGCTGCGCCTCGTCCTTGGCATCCCAGCCGCCTTTCTCAAGTACGAGCGCTGAGGAGAGGTGAAAAGAACAACAAAGGAGAGCCACAACAGGAGCCAGAGCCATGGGATAGGGTTGAAAATCAAGATTGAAGAGGAAATTCGGAAAGCACAGACTTGCAATATTCTTAATAAAGCGAGAGGCGAATCCACACTATATGCTCTCTATTGCATTGGAAGCACCGAGCGTTGAAATCATGTCATCTTGGAAGTCTGCAAATCGCTTAACACAAGAGGGAGTTCGCGATTATGTTTTGAGCACTAGGAATCGGGCAATAAAGCGCAGAAGACCAGAACTGCACCATACTTCAGAACGAGGTAGGGCCATTAATGAGAAAATATTGATATGAATTGACACCCCAAGCCCGAGCCTCATTTTGCCGAAAGTGTCAAAGATGTTGAGCATGAGAAGGGCACCTTCATGCAAGGGGTAAGGCAGTAAGTCAGTAGCCCGTAGCAGCAATAGAGCCGAGTAAGCCCGGAAGGGCCTGAGACGGCACCGGTGTGATATAACAATTCATGACTAAGAAAGGCGACGGCGAAGAAGTTTGATGGCAAGGATCCATGTTTCAAGCTCAAGTTCAGGAATATGCGCGAGCGCAACAGAGAATTCATCCAAAACTGCCAAAAGCTCATCATTCCAGGAGCGATGAGATCGGTGAGATGCTCGTCACCACGAGAAGGACGGTAGTGATTAATGTTAAGCGGGGGAATGCACGTAGAAGTGACATTCTATTTACTTCATTTTCTTACTGTTCCTTTCTCTTAGGATTCCTTCCGACTCATTTGGGCCCAAATTCTATTTGAATAGAATTTGAATACACTTTGATACACTTGCTGGAAAATAACACGCATTTTATGGTTAGCAATAATAGACTGGCATGTGCTAAAATTTCCGGAAATTGTTTCATCCTTCGTATTCTGGCTTACATATTTTCTTCCAAATTCATTATTTGTTACTATGACAGATTTCTCTCTGCAGAGAGAGTTAGATGTTAATCGCGTAAATGTGGCAGTAAATGTAGATTTGACTCACGAAGAGAGAAAATTGTTTGTTGAAAATATGTTTTCGGATCTTATTAACCAGGCGCAAAAAAATAAAAGTTCACTATCGCTGCATCTGCAGTCACGAGGACTTCATGATATATTAAGGGGCTTTCATGACGTTTGGTCATCGATAAGATTAGTGAGCTTTAGGTTGCTGAAATTTCTTGCCCGCAACTTAGATAGTGAAGCTCGAAATATTACTTTGAATTTTTTTATTTCCATTCTACAATCGGATCTTCAATCTTGGCAACATCTTCATGGCACCCTTTTGGCAGTACAAGCAACTCTTGAAGTAAGTTTTGGCGACCAAGAAATATCGGACTTAAGAAAGAATGGGCATTTATTCGTATCGGAACTCAGCCATCCGAAGCTTCCTGTTCGTGAGGCAGCACGTGGTTGTTTGGCTGCATCACAATATTTCCATGACCCGCTTAATTTGATGCACAACCTATGTGCATCAGTATCAAAGAGTTTGTTTGAAGATTCGAATACTTTTCTAATTGATGGCAATTTGGGAGCCGTACAAGACATACTGGAGCTTAAGAATATACACCTCGATTTCTCGCAAGTACCGTCCACAACTTCCAATGACTTAAGCATCGCCATTCCGAGCCATTCAGATTTAAGCAGTGATTTATTCGCGACACTTCTCAGTGTGATCCGACAGGCGATGACCCACATCTCTTCCCTCGTGCGACAGCGAGCAGGATCGGTTATGTACCACTTCTATATGCACTGCAGCGCGCTACCAAGCTCTTCAGACAAAGACACTTATATCAAATGTATTCTGGAAAGTTTAATCGCAGGATTGCCGTCTCATGCGGATAATAATCGACCGAAAGCGATACAGTTACAATTCGAGAATGCCCTCAACGGCTCATCCTCGGGACCCTCGGCGCCAGAATCGACCGGAGACAGTTCATGGCAGAGGCAGGAGTCCTGTTTTATGGTGGCTGGAGAACTGCTTCTCTACGCGATGTATCAATGGTTCTTGAAACAGTTATCGTTATCTGTACCCTTGTCTGACTACATGGCGGAAAAATTTAATGTAAATGAAAACGAGTCCAGCGATTCTCTTGCTGACCTTGTAAGGCCGCTACTTTCTGCTTGTGT
>VKHC01000352.1:0-12979 GCA_015143735.1 Synura sp. LO234KE | reverse complement strand
CTTTGTAACCTTGGCTTCATTTTTTTCATTCAAAGTTACAAAGTTTCAAAATCCGTTGAGACGACGATAATTATTTGCATAAAAATTGAAAAGTTGTTGATCAATTTTTACCTTAATTTAGATGAAAATGTAAGTGCAATATGTAATATATTTTTGATTTTTAATTTAGATAAAACTTTCTAAAATGGCTCTAGAAATTTGGCCTAATATAGGGCTCTCAGAAAAAATACGGCCTAGTAAGTCCTACTAACGTAACCATTTGCACAATCACCTCAAATTTTCTTTTCGAATGCGTTTTCTGTTCATTCTCTCGATTGAAATCCGTCGTACACCATTTTTGCAGTGAGAAAAAATATTTGCAGTTTTCTGGTGGATTGTGTCTAGAAGCGAGATGAAATTTTTAAGTTCTTGATGACATAACTGCTGGTATTAATTCCCGCTACTACATTTTTTTTGAAAGCTCTTCTTCGCGCACGTTCTCAACCACATTTTTGTAATTTCTTGCATTCTGCGTCGTCTCGTATCTTCCTTATAGCCTAACGCTGTCGTGGTTCATATACTGGAGCTCTAAGTGAGAGATAGTACCGCGATAGTATGGTGCTTTAGTGTTATATCCGCTGCACCCTTTTGCTGCATGCAGTTTGCCCTGGCTCGTCCCGCGTCCTCACTTGCCCTCCACCGCCAAAAGCACCGTTTCCCACCTCTATCTTCTTGCTAACTCCCTCCATCCCTTTTTGTGGACATAATTCCTCCACGGGCGATGTGTATATGTACCTATTTTCATTTTTTTCTCCCTTCCTTGTAACAAATTACTATTCAATTTTCGGGGACCACATTTTCCGTCTTAAATGTTTTGTGCGATGGTACAAATAAATGTCTAAGCGTTTGTCAATTCCGCTCCAGCGCAACAGTTTCGCCTCAGAATTTGGCTGCCAACACTGCTTCTTGAGGCCACTAGCTAGTAGATCACCGTTATATCCGCCTTCAAAAGTAGCGCAGGCGACACCGTTTTTGAGTTTTTGCAGTATCTGAAAATATGAAAGGTAGTGAACAGCAAAACCAGACACTCAGAGTATGAACAAAACAAGCTACTAGATCGCTCATCGACAGTCATGCGTGCAAAAATAGTGTCGAGGTGTATTACCACTCGTCGACACCTCAGTATATTCGACTCAGAATCTGCCTAAAGGCCTCTAACTAGATCCACGTAATCTAAGAAGTCTTCAAAAGCGCAAGCGACGATGCTCCCGGCTATTAGCAAAAGTTGCGACGATATGGAAAGAAATCACTAACAGCAAAACCGGAATCTCCAAACTAACTCAGACAGTGACCGTCATGAAGAAAGGAATCCAAGGTTATTTCTTCTAATGTAATTCAGGCCTCTAGCAAACTTAATTCAGACAGAGATAATTCTTTAGTTTTCCTGGTCAGCAAACCTCGAACTCATATATCTTCCAAACGAATTTGCGCAACAATTTAGGTTTTGAGCGCAAGAATGTTGGACCAACATTCTTTGCAAAATCACTTTGGTGCCAATTCATCAATACTCAATGCGCCAATTTCTACCTTATTGGATTTACGATGCGTTTACAACATTTCAGCGACGAATTCCTTCAGCCTTCGACGTATGCAGATTAGTAGAGAGCTTATCTGGCAGGATTTGGGAGTTCGAGAGCGATTCTGCCGCATTTCTAATCTCCCCGAAGCCAGAATACTTAAGAGGATTTTGGAGAGCTCTAATTGTTTGAGAAAATATTTGTTTTTCTGCAGATCCATCATGGAAATCCATTGGGGTTTTCGCAACAATTTGAGGCCTTGCACAGCCTCCCAGAGCAAGTCATATATTGCAGAATGCTTGGGATGAAGTTTCATTTTCCTCTGTGAAGGCAACACTCCGCACACACTAAGAGGACTAGCTCTGGGTGGAGATATCCCCAAACACTTCTAGGTCAAGTCCGGCAAGCGCTTCCACTTCTTTCTGCTGCTATCCCCCGGCTCTTGCTGAGCTTTTTCTCCTCCACCCAAACGGACCTAGTCGAAAGCCTCTTTGAAAGCATGGTGGAGCCGAATTCAACGCGGAAAAGGCGTGGGATCATGCCACGGAGTCCATTCCTGTTCATAGCTCCCGAGAGCCCACAATTTCTCCCCAACTCTACTTCACCTGGAGCACTCAAGCGAGCACTTGTCCTGCCCCTGAGCGGGTGCTGCCTTCTGACCGCCCAAGGAGATAATCATCGGTGAAATCTCCCTGGTTCATGCTTTCTCCCGTGTAATCGTCAATAGCCCCGGTTGTAGCGAGTGACCCGAGGAGAATCTACGGTGCATCTTGGTGGCGCAGGAGCCCCCAGAGAGCGTGGTGTTGTCTCCTGTGAAATAGCTCATAGATCAGTTTGATGTTTCAGATGGCTTTCCGCTAAGGGGAATGTTTTCGTTCCAGCCTTCCTGGTCTAGGTCGAAGTGGTGGACTGCCCTTTCTTCGTGCCGGTTATCATACTGTGGCCTATATAATGCCCTTGCTGACATTACAGGCGTCAGTAGCACCTCTTTGCCGCTTCGCTACAATATCATGAACACTCTCTGTGGTGGGGTGGTACGCGCGTTACCTTCTACATACCTGTTGTTGTTGGGGACGTCCCGGGGGGGGCCTTTCCTACATCCTCGGGCAGATGCGGGGGTTCGCCAGTTGGCACATGGGAGGCTCTTCATTAGTAGACATTTGTGAGGTTCCAGCCTTTGCCCACATGTAATAACAAAAGTCTGAGATTTTCCGGAAGGAATCCAAGGGTATTTCTTATGCTAAGGTAATCCTGGCTTTAACTTTTCGAGTTCTCTGTAACAAAAATTTCAAACGTTGCAAATGCAATCGTGCTCAATAATTCTGTTGAAGCATAAGAAAATAGAAGATGGAGCATCAGACAATTTCAACGGGAAATATATTTAATTTTAGCAGAATAATTCTTTCGCGAATTTTCAAGTTCGGAGAACATAGTCCCACTGCTAAAACTCCTCCTGATCCTACTGATGAAGATAAAACCCTCTTTCGTTACTACTTATTCAGTGCTGACGGAAGCCAACTTCTCATTGAAGGTGGTAGGCCACATTGTGGTACCTCAAGCTTTAAAACATCAGATACCTAGTTTATCATAAGTACCTTCAATGGTCCATTTCATATGTAGCCCCAGTGCCTGTCAATTTTTGCAACGTGTTCTCGATTTACACGGGATTAAATTGGAGCTCAAGAAAATACCAACCCTTCTCAAGCACTCCCTCCTGTTATGTAGACAATCAATTCGCGTACTAGCAATATCTGAAAAGAGTGGTTTCCGAGTCGAAAGATATGCCGGTCCGGAACACGGATGGCCCAAGCCGTCATATGATCTATGTTATTAATATGTTCTTAACACTAAGAAAGCCTCAACATCTTGCTAGGGAGAGCAGCGTAAAAGTATTGGAGTTGGAAACTACTGGCGTCTCTAACTCCTGATCTTCCGTTGTGCTCGCGCAAGTCTCTCCTCCACGACTATCTAACTAATCTTGAACGCAAAACTTTCCGCTACCTGGAATCTATTCACCTTCTTAACATCTGCCACGATTTTCACGGTTTCCCGGTTCCAAGTGTATAAATGGCGCGAGGCAAAAATTTCCGGTAATTTCGAGTAAGCTATCACGGTCAAGAAAAGGACTCCTTTGACAGGTCTCCTCAATTTTTCTCCGCTTGGAATTTTGAAATCAGTTATATTTTGCTTCTGATATCAGCGTGGATGATATTTTTTCCCTCTCTAAGTGCTAGTACCAGCTTCTTTGATGCCCAGGAAGAAATCTTTTGACAGCATCAACAAATCCCCGTGAAAAGGTATTGCGTGCGTTTAGCTATAGTGAAGCTTTTGGAGCACATCATTTCCGACTTTCACCTTCCTATGGTATATCCTGTTGGCATTTTTTATCAATTAAATGCAAACGAGACCTCGCGTGCAAAGTCCTCTATGTCCGAGGACGATGGCGGTGCAGCCTTTTCTTTGAGGTAGTAGCACCTGTGAACTTCTCGAAATCCCATTTTCCTACGCTGGGTATCAGGGCCTGCTCTACAGCCAAAAGTTTTCTATAGCCCCTCTATCCCACACACAACTCTATATCTTCGAGCTCAGATTGCAGATATAAGTCTCCATCATACCATTCAATGATCATTAACTATTATTGATTTTGCAATCGACACGAGACTGGCTCGATACTTTTCTCTTGAGAGCTTGAGACGCTTAAGTCAATTCTCTGTGGGACAGGATACCAAGTCTTGTTGACTTTATCTGGACCACTGTACGGGTGCATTCAAAGACAAGACAAGGCATCCTCTCCCCTTCTTAAGTAAGCTGCAGTGGGCTCAAAGTGTATGACCATCATCCAGCCCCTGCACAAACTCACTGACCTCGAGGGACGCAAGTATCGCGACGGCCAACTTAGGAGACATGATGACTGCAGAAGAGGGGTTCTTTCAACCACACTGCGGGTCATCGGATCGGCCGCTTTCCCTCCATCCAAGGTTGCTCTCGAGCGGCCCATGACTTAACAAATTGTCCTGGTGGTAAAGGGGCCCACGGAAAACATACTTGTTGCCGGTAAATAACCTTTCTGTGCTCTGTAGTTATCGCTTTGGGGCTGGTCCTCCTGTCTGCTTATCTGGTCGCTGTCGGGGCGGTATGCTGCGCTGTAAGTCGACCCGACAACACCCGTAAAGTTCACTACATCGAGGGATGATGTCACTGCACCCTAACATTTCGAGATCGCGGTTTCAGCTGACCCTACTGAGCCGCCCTCCTATGATCTAATGATGAAAAAAGGAAAATGAAAAGGTCGATTTTTACTCAAATAATATTCCGGCACATCAGTCAATATGCAGAAGTCCCTGAAATCTAGTGAAAAATCGACGCGTTAACTGAATTTTGCGGATAGAAAGCATAGGGGCTACCAAGAAGAGGATGTTGTTGACATATCTTCGACTGACCGAACGGAATGAGAATGAAAGCTGAATGAGAAGTTACTATGAACGACGATGCGAGCGGGAGCAGTAGTAAATATAGCAATAAATCACCAAAATGGATATATTCTACCACTCGTGAGATCCAGCACCCAGGGCGGATGCTAGAACACCGGGATATGGGCGGTAATTGGGACCAAACATCTAAGCAATATAGATCTCATCGCTTCCCGGGAGCCGGGATGCGGGGAGAGGAGAGCTCAAAGCAAGTATAAAGAGTTTACGTTTTAAATGATCGAAGTGTAAAATGACTGTTTCCTTCACCTGGCCTCTTACTGAACTGACTCAAACTTTAAAGCGTGCCATGACGTACCACCAGCACATATTCCTGAGCTTTAATCCAGGATAGGTCTTGGTAAGACAAGCAACGGGGCAGTGATCATGCAGAACTTAGGTGACTATGGAGTGGCGTTCAGTTGCAATGGTCTGGAGCATTGTACTCGTTCATGGAATTGCCATTTTGCACATAGGGAGTGGTTAGTTTGAGTATTGCGGGTTTAATGATCTTTGCCATGATGTCTACCGAGGGAGCGGGTCGTAATTAAAAGGAGGTGAAGAAATGCTCTGCTCATGTAAGACTTTGTGTGCCCCACTTCCCGGAGTTCATCAATTCAATGCACATTCGCTCAGACGTAAATGCAAAAACTTCGGGAGTCCGGGTGAAGTCAACAAGCCCAGCACTTTAATGTATTTCGTAATACGGGCATAAAATCTTTACTTTTACCTTCTCTAGCTTGGAGTGGTTAAAAAAAACGAATGAGTCGAAAGGGTTCTCAAACGCATTTATTGAGTATCGCGCAAATGGTGGATTTCACTGCCTCCCAGAAGCTCTTGAACAAAAAATCCAGTTGCTCAACCGGCAATCCAAGTAATCTTCGTTTTTTTACAGTACACTTATCTTAGATTACACAGAATTACGTAGTAGACCAGGCACATCAACCAGATCACACAGGGTGAATAGGAACGGCGGACATAAAATGAACTTTAAAAAAAGACCGACTGCGTCAATCCCCCACGGCATTCTCAGGAGCAAGCTTCTCCGCCTGGAGTCGGATATTGACCCGTTCACTAGCTGAGCTGGATAGGATTTCTCAAGAAATAAGCAGCTAGATGGCCGGAAAAACGAGTAATTTTAGGTCAAGGAAAATGAACCCAAAACCTTAATTACGGAAATTCCAAAAATTGCTATTCCGTGCAGCGAAGAAAATTCAAGCAAAACTCAAACAAAAATAGTAATCTTAATTTGCAAGAAATACAAAAATGAGATTTGGAAAAATCTTTGGTCGTTTCCTCCGTGGTGAATTCTGGGATACGTGGCGTCCTTGCGCGGTGTAGTTTGGAACACCATCGAGGAACTGGGTCTCCTGTTGGACGGAGAACGTCTAGCCGCGTTGTCTGAGTTGGCATCACCACTATTGGCACGTCGGCGGGATGTGCTCAAGGGGGCCGGCCGAGCGGGGCCGTCTCCAGGAAGAAAGGCAACCTTAAGACTATACGGAGCTGCTGATAGACAATTCCAGATGTCGCCCTTGCCGGAAAGTCCCGTTCAGGCCTGCTGAGCATTATTTCTCACGAAAGCAGCTTCATCAGATTACATTGGTAAGAGAGTAGACTCGTTAGAAAAAATGCCAACAAGGCTCTGGGGCTGTACCGTGGAAGTATTAATCGCAAGCAGAGCTCAGTGAAAGCATCAGCGTGATTTTCCTTAGTGTGTCAGTAGACATGCCGGGATGTGTGTGTCATTCTCCCGGATGAGCAGTGGGTGATCCTGGTACCGAGCTTTGGGACAGTTGAGACATCGTCGGAAGAAATCGTGTTTAAATGCGTCAATCGGGGTTTTACCCGGAAGAGGATAAAAACCTGCAAGTTCTCCAAGAAATTACCACGGGTCAATAGAATCGCCCAAGGTGTGGTTGCTTGGACTGGCAACACCAGGGGCAGCTTAAATGTTCTCTGCGGCAATCATTGTGGGCTAAGATTGATATTCATGTTGAACCAAGGAGGCGCTGCTGCGAGAAACTCTTTTGAAGGAGATGCAGAATTTTACTCATAGTATGAGAGCAAAGGAATGTCTTCAGAGCTGAAGGAGAAGCCCAGAAGTTGCCGAGCGTTTCTTCTAGCTATATTCCTCGTCGACGGTGTTTTCTTCCAGCGTTCTGAAGGCCATGGTCAAAACGGATTCAAGGGCTCTTTCGCAAGCGTATTCGTCGTCTACTTAGTTTTTCTTGAGCTTGCGACCCTTTTATGTGGTCGGTTTTATTGTGCCTCCGCTAATGAAGCGATCACTTTGTGTTCCCTCGCGCATGTGTTTCTCAAAAAGTAAAACTTACTTCATTTGCACATCCTGACTGCACGGCAAAACTCTTATCTCCATTCCTCGATGCCGCTCCAACATGTTATGCGTCAGCTGATCGGGGTATCGCAGTTTGCAACTAACCTGGGTGCTTCAGGTGCATTCACGTGGAACTCTCCATCCGGTCACTGGGCTCGCCAGTTGACAACGCATGGTGCGGCGGAGTTACGCTATCATAATTTCACTGGCCAGGCTGACGTTGTTTCAACGTGACATGATTCTAGCTACATGTTCGATTGAATCAAAAAAAATTATCACAAATTTCAGTTGATTTCCGGGTCGTCTGAAAAAATAAAATGAATTTCGGTGCCCCGGAAAGTTATCAAAGATTACATTCGAGGAAAAGAAGTTAGAGTTTAGTGCCCAACAACTCCGGTAAGCTATAATACTCCCCTTAGTTATGATTCCTTGGACACCACCACTCCCTACCCAGGAGCTCTTACGAAACGCTTGATTATGACATGGATTACCTTAGATATCAACAACTCTTATAGTGGCATGCTTATTAGTAGGAACTTGGAAGACCAGATATTTGTAATGGCTATGGCATTTGTCGAATGTGGTGTGTTTATTTCATTGGTTTCGCTGGAAAGGGAGTGAAATTCTGTACAACTTTTCCCACTTGATCACTTTATGATGAGTGTAGAATCAATTTATGATGATTTAAATTTGTTAGTACCGAATCGCTCACTGCGGATTCAGCTTCCATTCACATTCGTCCAATTTAAACTTTTTATGAATATGTTTTAGTTTAATTTAGCTTAAGTAGAGTATATCACCCGTTGCAGGGAAGTACCCCTATGGGAAAAGAGTGAATGTCATTTTCGTTATGATTGCGTGCCATTCTATCTTGAAGGATGATGGCGCCGCAGATTTTGAGGTGTCTACTATGCGTTCCAGGGGGATAAAATGACTAGATATTCAATTGTCTGCAATATCATATGCTTGTTCGGCTACAACAGGAGTTGGATGTACCGCACCACTTCATGGCAAATTGGTTGAACGCAAACGTATGCTTTTCTCGTCGATTCCTTCATATCCTAGAGGACGTTCCCAGGCGCCAGTGTTGAGTTATTTTTCTCTAAGGTACCTTTTTTCTACTTATACTTTTGAAGATAAAAAAATCGACTTCACTAGTATTGCTTCAGTTCTATGCGTTTTTTGTCAACTGGTGCGAGTGTGCATGGCTGCTATTGTCGGCATGAATCGGAAGAGAAACGTGAGCGTTTACTTGCTTGAATTCGAAGTTAGATGAGATCGGTACAGTAGACAGCCTATCAATTCAGTGCTTATCCTCATGTTTGCCTCTTTGTTGTCGCGCTGAATAAGTAGAGGTTTTGGTGCTTTGGAGGCACGTCTTTTGCTTATATTTAGTAAATCGGAAATTTTAAAAACTGGATTAGCATGCATCATTTTTGCGATGTTGCACTCTCCATAGGGTCGGAGTGTCAATTTTCCTAGTCTTGCACGTGGTAAAAGTTGCGAGTCCCTATAACTCTCTCGCCGATACACACGTCTTCTACCTTGTATGATACCAAAGTGGTTACTGGTGGTAGAAGTGCGAAGGCAAGGCAACAACGTGGGCTGCACGCGCAAGAGCCGGCGCAAAATGCGATGAGAGCATCGAAGATAATTATAAGATATGTACTACATCCGCCGATTCCCTTACTAAAGTGTGTCATATACTTTGGGGACACTTAAGTAGCATACTTAAACATGACTGCTTTTTAAAATAATTTGAATCTCTAAAATTTTCGAATGAATAAATAAAATTACTGTATATAACAAAATGACAACTAAATTTTATGCTGCTCTTCCAACTCTCATTTTGAGCAGTTCTAGTGATCTCAAAATTCATTTATTTTTATATTGGTAATAAGGCGGAGCCACTCAAGGTAAACAGAATAAGGCAATAGATCTTCCTTGCTGTAGCTTGATCGAGAATAGTCCTGTAACGGTAATAAAATGGGGTACCAAGGTATGACATTTTGGTACTCTCCGTGGTGAATCACATTCTACCGTGTTGAGTAATATGGAAACCTCTCCTGTCGGCATCATGCTGCACTCGTAATTCTGCAGAGTGCACAAGGGTACCCGGATACCCTCCACTCCCTCTGGGATTTCCTCAGTATATGACACCGCGACGTGACCGCATCGGTGTGTGGATTTGTTAATATCACGCATATACATCAGTGCATAGAAAACCATGGATATCTGCTGGGTTATCTTCGCCACCGTAATTATAGAATTCGGTATGGTAAACAAAATATTGTTAACTACGGGTGCCAATGATCCATGATTTGATTTTACTCCGTAGTTTTCCGTGTAAGATTTTGTTATACCCCGAGATTACCCACATCACAAATAATAATCATGCTAAAATGTAATGTTGTGCTGATGAAAGGTTATTGGCGCTTAACTTGATTAAAATAAGATTTAGTTCAATTAAAAGGAAATAATTACGCAATTATCATAAAGAAATCTTCACGTAATCTAATTCTCACAATTTCAGCGATATAAGTTGTGAGATCATAATGATATTTTCCTCCCTATATAGTTTGAATGTCCGTGGAGCTGGTGTACTTGATGAGATATAGCACCCTGCAAATGTCGTTTAACTCTGTAAATTGGTCCGTGGATATTTCTATGAATGACTAAGGATAACCTTGGGTATTTTCATGGATAACTACGGTTAGCTTAGAATGGTCCGCGGATATCCACAGGGATAACTACAATTCTGTACTAGTGTAAGCACGGAGTACTATTACGGAGTATAACACGACGTAAGTATATTCCAGGGTTATCCATGAGAATAACATAGACTTTTTGATGCGAAGTAAAATGGTAATAAAATTAGGGGTATGTATGGTTATCCACGGCAAAGTTTTATGCACTGATGTAACACGGAGTACTTTTCAAAACACCCAAAACTGCTCGGCAATTATATATGTCTTGTAACCTACTGGAGGTGGAAGTTTCTTCTTCGCATACATTTGGACGCAGATTAAAAAATGTGTTAAGAGTTGCCGTCACACTATAATTATTAGGTGTAAAGAGGTCAAGAAAGCCGCGCGATTGCTGCTTCACACATCAATTGGGCTTAGTGCGCTGAAAATCAATGTGCTGTTTGGCGAAAATCTTGTGGTTAGATTATAAAAGAGATTAAAAGAAGGACCTAGGAACTACCTCCCATGAACCACGTGGCGAGTCCCGTGACACCGAGTGAGTGGATCCGAGGGGCTGCTTTGGAACCAGACACTAGTCACAATGTCCCCACCCGGAGGGGGACAGAGGCATGGAATCAGGTCGGGTACAGACAAGGAGGAAGGCGTACATGATGACAAAAGGCCCAGACGAGCACGTTTAGTTAGAATAAACGACCTATCCAAACTAACGACAGCAGAGCGCCGTTTCAATATGGGCGACGAGAAGCTCCACGGAGACAAGCGACCTGGCAAGCTCCCTCCTCCCGAGAAGAGCGAGACATCTGTGCATAGAAAACCGTGGATATCCACGCTGGGTTATCCACGGTACCCTAATTATTCATGGAAAATTCGGTATGTTTTTTATGTTAACAAAATAGGGTTAACCACGGGTGAGTACAGGTGTTAATTATCCATGAATTGATTATAATCCGTAATTATCCCTGTAAGATTTTGTAATACCCCGTGATTAACCGTGACACTAAAAAAAATGTTACTAAACTTGTCTTGAGTTATTAACAACTCAGTTGTTTGGGCGATTCTTCGATAAATAAAAGGTATTTTATATTACTTTTATATATTATTCTGCTTGTATCATAGCATGATTTTCCGTAATTTTAATGTTTGGATAAAACTTATTGAAGGAGATACTTTCTAATTGTTATGTCCGAATCTGGAGAGATCAGCTAATGGTTTTTCATCGTATCGCAAATAATTACTCCCGCTCACAAAGGTATTCATTCTGTTTTTTGCTGCGGCTGTTTCAGGAATGCTCTATATTTGTCATCCCCTGGGAAAGCTCGACGGTATGGTTTATGGTCTAGCAATCTTGCCCGCAGTCATTCCATCGATATAAGTAGTGAGATCATACTATAACATCACTCTCTATATAGTTTGAATGTCCGGGTAGCCTAACTGGATGAGATATACCACCGTGCAAGTGTCACTTAAGTTGGTAAATTAACCTTTACTCGATGGAGAGTCAGCCCTCCGATTTGCGTTCGCCGCCACCATGGAGTTTTTCTTGGTACGAGCCTTGGTCCAAACAAGCAGAATCAATGTCCTGTAAGTATGGTGGAATCTAACTGTGAGTCCTCTTGCAAAGCGTTACTTGCTGATAGAGTCCTACGGGCCCAGCCCCAGAAATTTGAAGGACACACAATATCTTGGTAAAGGTAGTGTTCACTTTTCCTAGGAAATGTGGTGAAGCAAACCGCTTCAAGGACGGTGCCTGCTGAATGGGAGCCACGCATTTGGTAATGTCGGGGACTGGTGATGCGAGAAAGCCTTTATTGCTGGAACACAGACATTGAGAATCAGGTGGTGTTAATAAGTATTGGCGGTAGAGACGTCATGGAAAGATAGATCAAAGAAAGGGACAGGAGTCACACCTCCATACTAATGAACTACTCATTATGAACCAAAAATGGCTAGTGCCGTCACCGAGTAGAGAGCTCCAGGTGAATGCACCTGAAGCGCCCTCGAAATTATGATTCGAAGGTCACTTGCTACCAACTTGACTACATCATGCGAGGTGCACTTATAATGCAGCTAGTGGTACATTTCCCACCAACTGTACATCTGTGCCTTATCTCGGATATGGGTGTTGGTTTCTCACATATTCATTTGCCACGTTGGTGCACCAAAATTGATCTGTAGATTATTCATTTGTAGCTAAAACTCTTATTTGCATTTTCGCGGTAGTTCAATTTCGCTAGAGTTTTGAAAATTATCAAGTAAGGAGTAAGCGAGTAAACGATTTATCAACAATGAAATCAACTCGTGCTGAAATGTTCAGGAAGACCAAGATGATTATTTCAGCGAAAAAATGGAGAAATTTACATTCTTTTTAGAAAGACAATCTACTCATTCACGGTGAAGAAAAACAAATTAATAGTGAACCTGATGAAAGCGCTCAATCAACTGAAAGACGAAAGAATTACAATCACAACACCAGATACAAGCATGGTGGACATCGTGGTGGCGTTGTTCCAACAAGCACATCATCAGGCGCAGCTCCAACTCCTGCGATGATACAAAACAAGGAGCCAGATTCATGGGAGTGGTTAGTTACTCAAACTGCCGTTCTCCCTTTGTCGTTATGCCTTGTGTCTGTACGGTACCTTTTCGTCCTGGTGAAATTTCTAGTACCTGTGGGAGTTTTCAGGCCCGAGTACAAGAACGGTCTACTAGTACAGTACGGGAACTGACGCACAAAACGTGCTCCATAAAATTGTTGCGTGGAAAAAACGGGTATTATTGATTCGGTAAACTAAATCGTGTTAAGGTTTCTTAATTATCTTCGAATTCAAATTCATTCAGAGCGATTACATTCTTTAGGAAATGACCACCGTCGACCAGCTCTCGAATTAGCACTAGTATATCAAATCCAAA
>VKHC01000351.1:0-12985 GCA_015143735.1 Synura sp. LO234KE | reverse complement strand
GGACTATAGGAAGTGTCGGAAGTGCAAAAACGCAGCGCGGTAAGTGTTAACCGCGAATCCCAGTTGGAATGACTTTACGTCTGCCTAAGCTATCTTACTAGTCGAATAGAAATGAAGTAGACGCAGATAGAAGTGCGTAACCAAGTGTAGCACATAAAAGCAAAATAAAATAGAAGTAAATAGAGTAGCGCCGCAACTAGCTACAAAATTGGCCGTCAATTACGGATAGCTCCTGACGGTGGAGATACACCGTCCGCTGAGCAGTCGAGCGATACACAAAGTAGTGTAGAAGAGCAGGCATTGTACAGTAGAGTAAATAGCAGTGCACAGAATAGTTCAAAATATCCTATGCAGCTGGCGATGCTGCAACAGAAGACACCCTGCCAGGTGCCGTATTTTTTGGAAACCGCAAGCGCTTGTCGTTCATTTTCATGACCGTCGTGTTATCAAACATTGTAGATTTCTAGAAGATTCTAAGACTTAGTCGAAAACCTAATAGTTAGTTACGGTGAGGAAAAGTTAGAGAATATAAGTGCGGCGAAGTCGTCCCCCCCCCACACACACAGAGAACAAACTACCCCACCCTATAATGTACCAACTCCTCGTAGATGAGCCCCGTGACTGGGGGCGCTGGGGAGCTCATTTGCCAGCCGTTCTCATATTTTGATGGGAGAGTCGCAGAGTGGAGGAGAGAAAAATTATTACGACACACTAGCTATTTGCAAATGTAGTTTTCCCGATAATCCTACAACTTAATCATTAAAGGTAGATATGAGGCAGGCATTTTATACAATATGCTAAATAACCAAGAGCCCCCATTTACCAACTGGAAAAAACGTGACCGAGTGGGGGAGACGGCCTTCTTCCGGGGGCCTAGGTAATGCCTTCCGCGAGGATGATTAGTTCGCAACGACGTCCCCGGACGCGCGTACCACCCTCGGGGGAGTACTTTCCTGCTACATGTGGACCACGCTTAGTAAAAAATGCGGCTCCCAGGAACACAAGGGAAAATAGGGAAACAATGAAACACGGCGCAATAACGCGGCCCACCACGCAGGGCGAGACCGGGAAGGTGACCAGGAAATAAACGCGGAGCTGAGGGTCTGACTAGCACAGCTGCTAGCAAATCTTGCAGCTCCGTTCTCCACCAAAGAGGCGAGCGCATGCGGGCGATGCGCTCCTTTTTCAAGGCACACTGGCATCTAGAACACCCCGCTTCATCTCCTGTTGGGGCCTGCTCTCCGCTCCGGGGAAGAACGAGCGCTCGAGACGCCCGGAGCGGAGGGGAAATATTTACGAGTGCTAGCGGTAGCAAGGGAACGCGAGGATGGGCTGGAGGGCTCCCCGGATCGGGCGGGACGTGGAGGGAAGTGGGCTCAAGGGGGATGCAGTCCAAAGCGTCCACCCCGGCTACCCTTGTACTAACGGGGCAGCCCATAGAGGGTTACCGCCCGAGCTCCAAGGGTAGGGACTCCAATATGCTTAAAGCAACATTCAACACATTTTATTTGGAGAAGTAGTCCAGTAATCGTCGGAAACGCCTAGGGGCGTCAGCGATAGCTTGATTTCTGGAGAGCCACGTGCTGGAGTTGGGACGCGTCGCCGTGAAGGTGGATGGAGAGGGGACTAGTCGTACAAGATGCATAAGTAGAGGTGGACAAACTTTGATCCCCACGCTAACCACCACCCTTGCGTGTCAGGACACGTCAACTCGATCCAAAAGTAGAAGCTGCTTCGCCGGCAACCCTCGACAGAAAAGGTTTTGTCGAAACCGGTAGCTGGGCGTCAAATCGCTGAGAGAATCCAAGTCGACTAACGACTTTGATATGGAGAAGTCCTCAACGTTTCTCCTAGAGGTTTTGCTCCCTAATATCCGATAACATAGTCTGGCATAACTTTCCTGGTGAGAGGTGAGGGTCATCGCAAAATAGGCGTCGATCATTCTCAAGTCCAACTAGATGAGCAAGCCAGACGTTGGATGGTGTCCGACATAAACAATGCCAAATCAAAAGTGTGCGGCAACTTAACCTCCGAGAGCAGAGTTCAATCGGATACACCGAGAGTAATGAATACTGGGACTTAGAAAGTTTTTCTTCCTCAGAAGCACTCTTCAACGTGAGGCTCATCAATTCCAACTTTTCTTGTGTGTCCGTGAGATTAGAGGAGGGAGTCACGGGAGGGTTCTGCGCAATCGCTCCACTTTTGAGTTTTGCAGCCACAGAGTTAATCCTAAAGTGGAATTCCGTAATGTTTGAAGCTGGGAAATTCAATGCTGCAAGAGGTTCAATATGTAAATTACCGCGTTGTGCAATATTGCAGCTTGCCTCGAATCGGAATTGAGGTTTTGCTGTTAGTTGATCACAAAATGTCTGTTTGGTCATCTGCCCGGAAGCCCAAATAAAGAGGAGCAATCGCCAACGTGGTGGATTTGTAAATTCTCGTTTCTGGTTTGGAGTACTTGATGCGATAGCTCGTCGCAGATAGCGCTGATAGTCCTGTGCATTCTTCTGAATCCAGACTTCTTGGATGAGTGTCTGAAGACTATGGCCATAATACTTCTGGACTTGCGAGACTCGCAGCTCCAAGATTACCCGTGCCAGATATTTCTGGTTCTCTTATTCGCTGGAGTACGGCAAAATTGGAGAATCTCAAAAATCTCAGAGCTCTCCGATGCTGTCAATTGCCTGAATGTAAAAAGCCTGTTTTCTGAAGTATCGGATGATCTGTTTAAAATATTTTTTATCGCGTGTTCCGGATTGATTGTGCTGGAGATCTGGTCAATGTAGACTCTGCCTAGTCTCGTGCTCCTTCTCGAAACCAAGTAAGTGTCCGGAGAGGTCGGTTTTGCAATTTGTGTTTTCCGGAATTTTTGGAAAATTACTTTTGATGACACAGATGATGATGACCTATATGCCATTTTGCACCTTCAGAGACACAGCTGGTCAGAATTGGAGTAGAACAAATCTTAGATGCAGATCAGTACAATAGCCGCCCCACGGTTATAGTTTTGCAAAAGTAGTAGATCGCGTTGGGGGATTCAGCGATGAGAAGCAAACGGGGAAGTACGCGAGTTACTGGCTCGAGGGCGACTGGTGCGCCTTCTGCGCCCACGAGAATGAACGGGCCACTAGTAGAACGAGGATGCCTGGGACGAGAAAAGATAGGAGGAGGACGGCAAATTCACTGAAAAGCTTGTTCTACCTATTGCCTCCGGTTGATCCGCCGTGGGATTCTTGCCAACTGTGGGCCCTAGTGGTAAGGGAAAGGATATATACACTTATGGAATAGTTTGGTAGAACCAGGTGGTGGTAGAACCAGTGGTGGTAGAACCAGGTGGCTATACTTCTGTCAAAGTATAGTCACATCGCTGTACCGTGGCTATACACGGTTGTGTGCTATATCCAGAGCGCTCTATGCGGCAGGCTAAGTCCAATATGCTATAGCCGGTGCGCTGTCTCTGTGCGCTATATGCGGCGGGGTATATCCGGGCTATATCCGGTAGGCCATATTCATTGCTCTATTATATCCAGTGCGTTATATCAGATAGGCTATATTAGGAAGAAGAAACGTAAGTTTGTTACGCATTTTACCATGATCCACTAGCACTATTAGATTGTTAGTCGAGGGCCGTACCATAATATAGAAGATAATGGTTGTAGACGGCCTGAGAAATGTAGAGGGCAGTTACGCTTAGTCGAAGTGTGCTTTTACTTACTAGTAGTAACGAATAGGTCAAAAACAGATGGAAAACTATTAGTAACTACTAAAGTAGTAAAAAAGACTTGAGAAACTGACAGAGTCATGGTAGAATCGTGGGCACTAGCACAAAAAGGCCTGCAAATATATATGTACAGATAAGGCGTAATAGAAAAGCGCTTTACTTATTACTAGTATACAAATCGGGAATTGATTGCAATTCTAGTGGGTGGGCCCTAGTGGTAAGGGAAAGGATATGTACACTTACGGAATAGTTTAGAAAACTACATATACGTATATATTCTAAGTAGGCGATACCAGCAGTAGAGGCCCGAAAAATATAACAAATTTAATGGCAGTAGAAGAGCGCAGCATGTGCTTATAGTTATAGTTGAGCAGTTGCTGGTGCTGCTAATAGGTTAGCAGGGTATGGTAAGTAGGAAAGAGCACATAATAAAACAGGAGCAGTTGGTGCATTTCTTCCATTTTCAGTTGCAAATAAATTGTCCAATATCTTCCGTCAACATAAGTCATTTGTTTCTGCAATATCTCGTGCTTATGCATTATCCCGTGCCATATACATTTAATGAAAAATTTCAAAGCATTAACTATCGTTCGACCTTCAGTACAACTAAAATCTATAACTTACTGAGTCACCCACCAAAAATTACAATTACTTACGTCTCCGACTTCAATTACTAGACCATTCGTCAACTCTATCAGACGTAGCTACACTATCTTACAACTGGTAGTAGCTGAAATGCAAACCGTATTTCATTATCAAAGCTGAGACGATAGGAGGGTTTGCTATGGCCTCCAATGATCATTATTGCCAAGAGTGCAAACACAGCGGCTTCATTCAAGTAACTCTCGTAGCTTCGATAAATTCGTCGCGGTCGCGTGGTTACACAATGATAGCGCAAGCACAAAAGATAAGGAGGGTTTGATGCTGCAACAGTTACCTTCAATTTACCATTTTCGAAGTAACGCTCAAGGCAACGCAACTCTTTTTTCTCAAGCTGATCCCCTGCTGTTACATTCCGATGCTATCAAATCATTGTTTTTCAAGATCCGCGGAGTCTCAGCGTTGCGATTGCTCATTCAAACATTCCTCGATGCTCAAGAATGCTCAAATTTATTGTCGCCTAGAAGCGATGCATAATAAAGATCTTCAACAGGCGCCGAGTAAGGTTCACCGTGACCTTTATTTTGCAGCCAGAATATTTCATCTCATCTACTTCATACTCCTATTCATAGTGACGACATATTGATGCAGCCTCAAGCTGGGATTTATCGATCTAAATAACACCAAACCATGAGAGGTATATCATGACAAGTACCCGTGTGAGCCAGATTGGCAAATTCTACCAGGAGGGCTATCGACAAACTATAGCCAAAGACGTCTTGCCTGCATCGACAATTTTAATTTTAATTCATAATACTGCTTCTTTTGTTTGGTGCGCTCTTGGTAGAAATCTTAGTCGTGATTTAGAGGCTTGCGTGACAATATCGATTGTGAATTGGCTCTATCATGAAACATCAGCCACCTACCCTTTCTTCTAAAGATATTACCTTATATTACCTTCTTGGTGGTTGTATGCGCAGTCAACAGAGTAAAGGAGTTTACACTAGGGAGTAAAGCGTTCTCTATAGAGTTATGGGGGTTAATTCCGGGGGAGTCTCATCTTCTCCTACTTGCGCTTATTTCTCTAGCTGTAGGCAGTTACCACGAGTACAATATGCTCGGTCACAGTTGAAATCCACTGCTTGTTCTCCGGTTCCTTCCACCAGCGTATATCGGGATCTCAGAGCACAGCTTGCTTCCGACAAACCAGTGAGCAGCTCCATCCCTACCCTTTCTCTTGCGAGTACCAGCAATAATGTGTACGTAGCCCCTTATGCCAGCCAGTTGTGGATCCCCCCCGTAACAGATAGTCAGGGACGGGGCTTAATGGATGCCTCTGCGCCTCTGATCTATCTATGACGACATCTCTTCGCAGTACTCTGACTCCACTGAAAAAGGCTCGGCTCGTTCTAAGAACCACGCCCTCCTTCTCATAGGGACGCTCCGTGGAATCAAAGAAGACATTTCCCTGAACCTTCTCTGGTGCGGTTCAATAAGTCTCCGCCCCACTCCTATGCCAGTGACGTCGAGAGATGGCTAGGCGAGACCTTTCATCTACGACTCCATCCACTCTCCTCATTTTGCGTCATCCGACAATGTCGTCTTGCCACTGATGAGGTTCGCCCAGCAATCATCTTTCGCCGGACCTACAAACCAGTCTCGTCCCCAAAGATATTGAATTCATTCGCTATCCGGAGGGCTATCCATTCGCCATCATGGCAACTAGAACACGCTCAACATGAAGCCCTCTCTTCCGTACTTCTCCGCACTGACTCTCCTCAAGCTATAATAGCTGATCGATTCCCTGCGGGAGGCCCAGAGGAAGGAGGTCGATCCAGTCAGTGGTTTCTCCAACGTGAGTGCAGCCCCTTCGCAACTTTCCAGTGAAGGACCCCGTGATATTTTACGTTGTTCACCTAAGCGTGTTTTAGGGAGAAAGCTGCGGCACTTTTTTGCCTCTGAGCGCTATTGCCTCCCCGGATGTTGTCCAGTAAACAGTCGGCTCTACATCAGCAGTTCTTGGAACTGCTCTATGGGGCGTTCATGTGTCGCTCCCTCTCCATTGCCCTTGCCCCTTTTAGGATCTGCAAACTTGGCTCATAAGGGTGCTCTGTGAGTAATATGTTCGCACATTTCTCTCGAAGCTAATATGTGTTACTCCCTCCTTCCGTACGTATGGGGCCCGGTTTTCACATCCCCTCAGGACCGTGGGTGGATAGAAGCAGTCTAATCGATATCAACGCCTGCCATATCAGTGCAATCTACCAAGCGTTGAATTGGTTCCTAGATTCCTTCCCTCCCTCGGAACCCGGACGGCAGAAGATCACAATTATCACCGTGAGTGACTACTACCTCCGCCTGTTCGCTGATGACTTCATCGAACCCAGGTGCAACCCAAAGATCATCCAACGGTGTCGGGGTGTCCTTCTCGGCACCTGAAGCACAATGATTGCTCCATCACGTGGACTGAAGCTCACACAGGAAGCAATACGACAGACCCTATGTAAGAATACACCTGCCGTGGCTTGACGGGGTCCTCCAGTATAGTGTGTTTCTCCTGGCCTCGCTCATCGCTTTCCCGGACTCCTGCTAGGAGGGGACCCGAGACTACCCATAGGTCCCATATTCATCGATGTTACCCGTGGCACCCGTCAATGTCGATTACTAGTATTTCCACGTTGTCACCTGGCCAATGTATCTTCCTGTATCGACTAGCCCGCGTGTTCCGTACCCTGCGCACCCCCCCTCTGCTGTATATCCCTCCCCTACGGATCTTGGGACGCAGTTGCGGACTAGTAACCTCATGCTCCAAGTGCAGTCACTCGGGGGAGCTCTCTATTAGACTAGTGGACTTCTTCCCAGTTGGTACATGTAGCGCGAATGGTCCTTTTCAGATGAATTTTATCTCTGCTATTATCTCAATTATCACTTTGTCGACGTAATTGACAACAAGATTTTCTGGAAATATAAAGGTGAACTTTTCTTTCCACCACGATACAGGAATCATGGTGAGAGAGGGTTTATAGTAAGAAGGACGACGACGTCACAAACGGTAATGAATTGCTTATTAATCGTTTCGAAAATAGATTGATCATGATATATTTAGCTCTGAAAACACGAAAGTGGTTTCCTACTGGAGGAACATATTCCTGCAATAACCATCTATCCAGGAATCGGTTGTCGGGCAAAAATTGAAAAACGAATTTTTAGTTTTTACTTAAAGTTAGAGATTCGCTGTTGTTCTCAATCAT
The DNA here is from genome assembly GCA_015143735.1 of Synura sp. LO234KE. NCBI lineage: Eukaryota > Synurophyceae > Synurales > Mallomonadaceae > Synura > Synura sp. LO234KE. The sequence goes on along the minus strand of VKHC01000351.1, from coordinate 5,413 downwards.
ACTTTCACTTGCCAACCAACAAACAAGTTACTATCTAAATTAAAACCAGGCGCTTCTGGGGAAAAAACGTACGATAACACGCAGGGGAACGGGGAAATGGAATATGAGTGACCTATGTAGGGCGGCAGTAGTCAAAGGGAAAAATATGCCACTGTCCCCTGGATGTCCCCCGAGTATTACATTATAATTCTACTATCAATTATCGTATCGTTCACCATTAATATTTCACCGGATTCACATTCGATGTGCGATGGGACTTATGATCACCATCTTCATCCGAGAAAAAACAACTAACTGATTATCGTCAAATCAGAAATGTCACCACTTGCCTTCATCGGGTTTCTAAGTAGTTTGAAAACGTTTCTAACCCTTTTACAAAATTTCTCCGGACCGCATATTTCCAAAATAATGAGAGACTAAACTAAACCTAAGAGACTTTGATACACACTCAATTGCGAAAGCCTGTGAAGCTTCATTTCCACCTGATTTCTCTATCGTTTAAAAAGTGGATGTGCAGCGGACTCCTGGATACACTCCCGTGTTTTCGAACGTATTCGACGATGATTTCCAACCTCTCGCTTTGATCTGGAGCAATCAAACAGTCGGCTCCTGCAGTCTCTACACTCACTTCGCTGCAACCAAGCAACCCGTCGCTGATGACGACGATCAGGTTGGTGAAGGAATTCTGACGCAGATCTCGAATCATGGGAACGGTATTCTGATGCTGTTCATTTATGAATATAACGAAGTGTCGCAGGACTTTGGTTAGTAATCAGAATACAATGGGGAAAACACAGACATTCTATTGCAAGTGATCGACTAAGACGAGTAGGAAAATACACAAGAAAGAAATTTCGACCATTATGCACCTCATTCGACATGACAAATGTTTGTCTTTAAATAGTTTCGATAAGAATGAGCGATAATTGCAGAGTTGGATGTCACTCTTCATCTCACCATGCCGGGAGAGTTCCCGTCGAGGATAATTATGTCAACAGAAATGGCACGAAAGCGATGAACAGCGTCCACAGTCGAGTGAGAGCTCAAGACATCACAACCCATGCGCTCTAGCAACAGTTTCGTCATGCGGCTCTGAGCCGGGCTCCCTGTACGAGCGAGTTGAGGAGGATACGTGAACCATATGAACAATATGATTTTCATGTAAAGTGAATACGTCCATCACACCATTACCCCAAGCAAGATAAGATTAGTGGTTAGAGATTAATTAGATTGCTCTTCATCATGAAAGCTAGTCACATAAGTTGACACAAGCAGTTTCGCGCTTAACGGAATCACTAACACAATTGATTTAATGAATCATTGAATCGAGAATGGAACCTTCGAAATGACATCACAGATTCCATAGGCCACGCTACATTGTGCACTTACAGTTTAGGACCATAACGATGGGATGGCTACTTCCTGTGGCCCAACGCTGCTGTACGTTCTTCCCAACAGATCCGGAGCTTAGCTTACCACTCCTATTCCTGCCGTACGTCCCAACGTCCCCATGAAATGTGTCGATTGCTTCCTCAACGCCCTTCTTGGACCCGTCCGTATCCTGTGACGGTGTCAACTTGTTCCACGGAGGAATACGATCGGGGGAGTTAAACTGACGCAACGTGTTTTCTTGACTAGATTTTGCCGTCGCAAGACCAGGCATTGCGGCGGCAAGACTCTTCGAGCTGCGATGGCTGCTAGGCTGTCTTAGTTCATCACCTGGCCATTCCTCAGCACTCTCCTGACGATCTACAATCGTAACTGGTAGTACAATACGTAGTACACTACCGCTGCCCACTCCAGAAGTGTAACGGATTTCACCGCCGAACAAACCAATGATGTCGAAAACTACCGCCAGCTCTGGAAGACCCACGGAAGGTAAATGCTCCACGTCGCTGTCCACGTTTGGCGGATCCTCGACGGAACGGATTGAGTATTCGTACATCCACGACCTCCCTCCAGCTGCCCCATGGTCGAGCTCCTCTCCCTTGTATGATAAATCTGGTCGCTCATGGACATCGTTCTTGCCACTTATTTCAGGCGCGACTAATGAATTTGAACTGCTGCTAACGAACAAATTCCCCCGCCCCTGCTTACGGTCCCTATTTGTCGGTGAGGATTTATCCGACATATTTACTGTTTTTCTCTCCGACTGCGCTCGTTTCGTTTCCGCTTCCTGTTCTGCGATAATATCGCACGAGCGGACTTGACTGAAACCACATGTTACCTGATTTAGGTAAATCAATCTCTCAATATCTTGACAAGGCTTCATCTTGCCATCATCCATCAAACTTAGAGATAGCATGAATGTACCATCAGCTGCAGGGTTCGTCAAACCGTTTTGTTCCCCTGCAACAGAGATTAAGATATTGATACCTAACGGGTTGTGTGCAATTGTAGTCTGTAAAAAGATTGACAAGGCGTAGTACATGCGCATCGCGTCGCACAGTACAATCTCCGGGACCTCTGGGTGGATGGACACCGAAAGGCTAACCGAACGGTTTTGCGAATATGTCTGATGCGCTATAAGGAAAGAGTTGAAAAATTCCTTCAAAGACACTGGAAAGTACTGAAGCTCAATCAGCCCTTCATTTCTGGTATCGCTCAAATTATGAATATCTTTGGAACTCTCGGTCAGCACCTTAACCGCCTTCTTTGCCATGAGTAAGCCATCACTCTCCGATTCAGAATATTTACTGCTACTGCTCTGTACTGAATCGATACCAGCGGATAATGACAGAAATGGTCCAACCAAAGTTTTTTCAATTGTATTTAAAAGATATAAATGTCGTATTAAATTGCGTCGGTATCGATGGCTTAAATATAAATCGTTAGAACCATACCGACGATAGGCTGTCATTGCCAATGCTGTGTATACCGATTTTGTGCTTACATTGCAGATTAGGAAACATAGAAGGAGCACGCTTGAGTCGTATAATTTGATTGCAGCGAGTAGGTAAACAATGACGAAGGAGGGAGTCAATAAACACAGTGCCGTCGCCAGGTTGACTTGTGTGTTTAATATTCGTAACATAGAGTCTCGCCTTCCAGATGCTCCGTCCAAAATTGCCAAAGCTATTTCCGTGTTTTGTTTGTTCGCTGAAAGAAGAGTGACAATCATTCCAATATAGGATAGTACGGACAGGATCATAAAAATTACTCCAAGCGCGAAGGGAATGTCAAGATATGTCAAGAAAGCAAAGAGTGACATGAAGACAGAGAAAGCTATCGCGGCAACATAATGTTTAGTGAGGTTATCGCTGCGATCGATTCCTACGGAGAGGTAGACCAACAGGGGCACACAGACGATCCATTCCGCCCAAATGGATAGCGGAATATAGACCCTAGGGAAAATGCGTTAGAAAGGTAAGACAATGTATATGAAAATCTTACCCAAATATATCCCGACATGCGTAACTTTCTCCGAATCCTAAGTTGAATACGCTTGTAAATAACGCTATCAACTTAATTGAAACAGTGAGGGTAAAGAGACTAAAATAGTTATTGGAGTCTGTGTGGAAGAATATCATTTGAGAAATCTGGAGTAGAATGCTGACACTAAACACTCCAATATCGATCTTGAACGCCTGTCTCGTCCACGGAGCCAACGGTGAGTTCGAATTGGCGATATTGCAGCAAGACGATTTCGATTTTCCGAATTCATATGAGGCAAGCAAAAGTATAGAAAAAATAGAGATCGATATCACGCATATTTTCGACGAGGAACTGAAATGATAAAATAAGGGGAAAAATAAGGAGAATTCGAAAAATATTCACATGCCGTAAAACTTACTTGCCCATTATTGTCCTGTTGCGGGAGTAAAAATTTTGCAATGCATTGGGAGAAATGTAAGTAATCATCGCCAAGTGAGGCGAAAATAGTTTCTATTCTGACAAAATTTTAGATTTCTATATTATATTTAATTTCAAAGTCTCTGGATCCTATGTTGACAAAATGTGTCAGAACATGCTGACTCAAATTTCCATACTTGCCACAGAACTACGACTTCAACCTCAAGGGGTAAACGGCATAAATTCAAGATTTCAAGAAATCAGGACTAGTCCAGTGCTAGCGCAAATTTTCTCACACTATCAGGATTCCTTAAGCCAGAAAATAATTCAATTCGAGGTTGGTCAGTTGGACTCGCTTTCGTCGAAAATGATTAATTTAATCATGATGCTGTAATATGTAATTGTTCATTGAGAATGCACCATCACCTTACAAATTCAATTTTCCAATTTTTAATTGATCTGGTTGTACTATGAGCGTGGCTAATAATATTTTCTCATCATTCCAATTTACTGGTGGTACGTATTGCAGAGGAGTGTCGCGGGGAAAGCATATGTTGTTACCAGCTGGGGGAGAACATAAAATATTCCAGAATTTGATTGGTTGAACACAGGAAAATCTCTTTCGAAAAAGAAATTTCAGGCGTAGGCGCTTTCTGCTCTCGCACTTTTCATTAATCGTACAAGATATCTCCGTTCGAAAAATTGTAGATCTTAGTTGACGCGCTCGTTACCTAACGCATAAGACGTCAAATTTTGTATTTATTTCGATTCGCTGCAATAGGCTCACAACTGTTAAAGAAGAAAAAGAGTTATTCTGCGACGAATAATGTGCGCTGCAGTCTTGGTTTATCAGAGCTTTTATGAGTAAATCGAGATAAGTTGGATGGATTCGTGTGACGAAATCCAGTAATAGTGAAGTAACACTAACTCAATGTGAATAATATTTTTAACTGAAAATTTTTCGTTAATTATGTTAGTGGAGAGTGAAAATTTTGCCAAAGTTTAATTTGCGAGCTAGATATACGGCAAAAGTGGCAAGGGTTGAAAGCGCCAACTCTAACAAAGCGAAATGTTTGGAGTTGAGACGTCTTCTCATCTATGCATTTGTTCATGTTCGATGTACATGACTTCACAGCATTTAAAATTATTATGAAATCACAACAATTGCATGTGTCGTATTCTCAGCCTCGCTCCATTCATTGAAAAGATTTGACGACTAGCGTAAAACTTGGCGCAACACTTTACTATTTGTTATAGCTCCATATTTCGAATCATATTTTTCAGCGCTAGTCCCTTCGTTTAAGCAACGATGACATGCCACAATAAAAGGCTGCTCGATATGTTGTTTTCTGGCTCCGTAATAACATGTTGCAGTAGTTTTGCGAAAGAAAATGCATAAAACATAAATAGCATAGCTATGACAACCAGGAAGGAAGAAAACTTACAGGAGGAGCAAACTCCTCCCCGCGTGCTGGCGAAAAGAAATCTCCTTCTGGTCATCGGATAGTGTTGTTCCTACTGCAACTCAACTCGCTTGTCAGATCTACATCAGTGGATAAAAATCCACGCTATAGCGGTACCGACTATAGTGGTACCATCTAAAGTCTACCACTAAATACCC
>VKHC01000350.1:0-12998 GCA_015143735.1 Synura sp. LO234KE | reverse complement strand
CTATATATAAACCAGTTAAGGTTTATCGCTGTGTACGAACAACTGTACGCGTCTATACTAGTTATATCTTTTATCTAAGTTGAAACTATGAGTTGAAGTTACACTTGCTGACGTTGACATTTACTTCACTTCCTCTGAGTTAATATTAAATCTACGTTAATAAGAACTCAAGCTATTCAGCCTAAGCTAGCATCCAAGAATCACTATTCCGACACATGGTGATTGTAGCTTAGCAACCCACCTGTGTAATAATATGCTACCAAAGCACCGCTATAGCGGACCGCTTATAGTCACCACTATTAACTGGAAACATTAATAACACCAAAGGCAGAAATTTATGACAGGTAGCTAAAAAAATTCAAGATTTGAAGGTCTTGTTTCGAAAATGCAAATAATGAAGCCTCAGAGTTCCGCCTACTAGGGCTGACGTAAGTCTCACCGCCAGCTGACTAGTAGTACATTGTGGGTTACTGTTAAAAAGTGAAATATTGTTGGCGAGCATCGCATTACTCGAAAATTAGAATTCGTACATAATGCCATTAATATGACATATAAGTGACAAAGCAATCACAAAATACAGATTAAATACCACACAAAATAGTTACACAAAAGAACTTGAGGTGAAAATTTAACACGGATTTACAACAGGAACACCATGGTACCGAGAAACTCCCCTTCCTCTCGCGACCCGAATGATATTGACTGGTGTGTGCATATACCAGGCTAAACAATCATGTGAGTCGCTTCACTTTCCGATACAGAAATCTCGGAATATAACGTCCAGTAGCTCCTCCACATCCACTCGTCCTGTCACGCGACCCAGGTCTTGCATGGCCAGCCTGCGTCAGGAGAACAGGGACGGAAACCGAACAAAGGATGGCAGTGTCACAGACAGGGATAAACCCTCGTAGTGGGTGCTGGACGGTGTCAGTAAACACGGATCGAGAGCAGAGCAGCTGTTATGATAACTTTGTCAACGCAGGTACGATGCAATATGTGGGGAGGGCACGATTACTATGGTTGGTTAGATGACTGGACGTGAGTGAGTACTTCAATACATGTGGCATAAAAATAAAATTAGGGTCGGGGAGATAAGAGTGGTACGAACGGCTGGAGGGTGGGAATCATCCGCAGTGAGACATCGTTGTACCTGAGCTCTTCCGCCGCCGCATCCAAGTACACCGCCTCCTCCACACCTTCCTCCTCCTCCTCCTCCTCTTCCCCGTCGTCCCTTCCGGCGAGAGAAGGAGAGGTCGCCCGCTCCCACCGCCTTTGACTGGCCAGAAACACGTCTAAGTGCCACACGCAGCTCTTCACGTGGGACCGGTGCCTCTCCCGCGTGATCAGGGCGCCTTGACCCTCGCCGTACCCTCCACCTACACCCGCTCCTCCGGCCGTTACACTCAACAGCGACGTAACCGTTTCCCCCAAATATACCTCCAGATCCTCAAGTCCCTGTCCTGTGACACAGGATACCTGGAGACTAGGACACGGCCAAGGTGTGGTAGGCGCATTCGTTGCATCTATTTCCGCGACACCACTGCCGACTGCACCCTGCAGCACAGTCTTATCCGCCTTGTTCAGCACGACGACCATGCTCGAGCGGTCCATTGGCCCCCTCCCCTCGGCACCAGCAGTGCGCTGTACGTCCTCCTGGTAATCCTTTATTATCGCTCGGGTGGCCTGAGACATGGGGAGTGGAGGAAGTGGTAGGGGGACTGTCAGAAGGGAGAGCAGTTAAGAAACCGCTGTGGCGTCGCCATCGTCTGGCTGTACCAGACCGCATGACTTCCGGGGATATATAGCCATACAAGAAGTGTCATGAGCACAGCGGCGTCCACCCGTCTCGTCTCTCTCCCCCCGCCCCTCTAGGCCCACTGTCCCCCTCCCCGTCTCACCTCCAGGGAGGCGCGGTCCGCCATGTCCGCTACAAACACACAGATGTGGGCCGCTTGTAACGCCGCCCTATTCCAGACGATCAGAAAGGAAGGGACTGTGACATGCATCTACCGGCTCTACAGCTAAGGACGCGAGGAACTGCTCGATTGTCCTCCTCGCCTCCTCCGAGTAACAACTACAAGCAAATCTTACGGTCCCCGAGGATAGACAAGCAGAGCGCTCCACGAGCTTCGTTCGGCCAACAACCCCCACCCCCTGCCCCATTCCCAGAGACTTCCGCTATTATGACCTCCGCCCAGATACAGCGCAGTAGCGGCGTACACACCTCGACCTGCGCATTCCCTCTCGCTCCACCGGATCGATGTAGCCGCCGCCATCCGACAGCCCCGTGTGTGCCCTTTCTGTCTCTGAATTGGCAGCGGCGTCGTTGTTGTCTCGCGACGAGGATACAGTTGTGGCAGTGTCGTCTCGAAGCCCGGCCGTGTCGCTGAGTGTACAGGGAATCCCCCCGAGGTCTAGTCGTACATCCACCACGTCCCTGCCATGGGGTGGGCGAGCGGGGGGAGCGGAAGAGAGATCATGTAAATCGTCTCGTGAAAAGAGAGGATCTGAAATATACGGTGGAGTGATCGATATCGAAGAGATGTACTTTGGAATCCATGAAAGAAAAGAAAAAGGGGTTCGTATGGTATCGGACCTGGTGGTTCCGGGGGAGGGCGATACAATAGCGGCTGGGCGGCGGGCGAGTGCATTCAATATCGAGGATTTACCTGCGGGTGATCATAAGTGAAATTTTCGACGTAATGTGTGTCAAATTTTTAGCGATCATGAGAATGGCTGGTCTTACCGGCGTTGGGAGGCCCTACTAGTACAACGCGAAGACCTTCTCGAACTAATTCTCCTTTTCTTCCTTGGGAAAGTACATGCGTCAACTCATTTCTAAGACTCTGCACTTTTGGTATAATCCCTTCAAAAATAGATTTTTCGGATACGTCTTCTCTATCATCATCGCCGAAGTCGATAACCGCTTCTGTATGCGCTAAACATAATATCAACTCGCTCCTAAATGATTCAACAGTCAAGCACATTTTATATGATACAGGTTAATTAGTTCAAGAAACCTCCATTTCTCGAATTGGAGTCTCATATGACCATCCATTTGAAGCAATGCCTGCTCACGTTGCATTCCAGTCTCGGCTTCCAATAAATCAGCTAAACCTTCCACTTCAGTAAGGTCCATCTTGCCGTTGTCAAACGCTCTTCTAGTGAATTCTCCCCTTTCAGCTGGTCTAATTTTGCTGAAGCCGTCCAATTTGTCGCCTATAAATTCAAACGCTTCAAATATTCCCTTTAATACAGCTAAACTTCCATGGAGATGAAACTCCACCACATCTTCACCAGTAAAGCTTTTTGGAGCCGGGAACCACAAAACGAGCGCACTGTCTAACATGTTTTGTGATTTCGGGCACATTATTCGTCGCAATGAAGCTTTTCGAGGTAGAGGATATGGTTGATTCGGGATCAGGTCGATTAAGCAGCTCTTAGACAAGGGACCTGAAATTCTCACCACCGCAACTCCTGACTTAACCATAGGTCCTGAGCTTAGAGCGAATATTGTATCCATCGACGACTTTGAGCCAAAATTAAATAAAATATTTTGCATCCTTGATGTCCGCGGATCAACTTTAGTTTTTGAAAATTTAAATGATATAAGTGACAAAGAGCGTAATGAAAATATAAGTGTCACTCTAGATAGATTATATCGAGAAGTTAAAATGGTGAATATCATTGACAAAAGATCAAAAAAGATAATGTGCATCTAAAAAAAATTGAACTAAAAAAATCAAACGTTTCAAACGACTCAAACCAACGTGTTTAGTTTCTTTTTTCATCATGATAAAATTAGCTCATTTCAGGCGTAAGATCAACATAGCATCGCAAAGCCTAATCAAATATTTCAATTCTCTTGTATTTTACTTATATCAAGTATTGGACAGTGATTTCACGTATTTCAATTATAGGTTATTGCAGAATCAAACATGAGCGCCGACGCTGAGCTGCATTCAACAATATCAGCTGCGAAGAAAATAGGAAATGTATAAAAGAAATTAACGACGTATCTATTCTACAAAATAAAGAATTAAACCTTACAGGTTACTGTTCTTTTAAGTGGAGTTGATTTGCTGAACCGAAGCCAATCGATATCAAGTATAGACGGAGTCTCAAAAATTTTGCTATTAGAACATGCGGTATTCTAACAATATGATTGATTGTGAGAATTATTATAGGGTAAATAGCTCCGATATCCACCACATAGGAAATTGACAAAAGCGTCCCAGAGGTTTTGTGTTTGGCTTATTACTCAATTACAAAAAATGGGGCGTACAGCCACATTTTCGCGAATTCTTCGAGTCAAAATAAAAGTGTTTTACCTCGCTTGAGCGCTCTTCACGGTTGTCAGATGGCTTCGGAAGTTGTCGATGTACTCAGTCCTGATACTTTCAAGCGACCGATGTACGCGGGAAATGTTATCGCAACCTTCCAAATGAAAGATTCCATTAAAGTGAGCAAGGCAAATAGAATATCCGACAAGTTTATAATATCTCGTGTCCTTTAAAGACTGTTAATTTGATAGTTTATGTTTTGCACTTCAACTTCAGTTCATCTCAGTACGCTCCACAGCCTTTGAGAAAGCTCCTTTGAAAACACTGTCTGAAGATAAGGCGCCAATAGAATACGTTCAAATCAATGAAAATGACCTTAAAAGTCTAGTGGATGCTAAACTCAAATACAGTCGCCGAATATCCGAAAACCAATCCGTGTCCTCTCGTCCGGACCTTGCCTCTGCCAAGATAGTTGTCGCCGGTAACATCTTCACAACGCTACTTTCTCACTATACATGTCTCCATACAAATTCCTTTTCACACTATAAATTCCTCCCGTGGCCATTGACGCAGCTTCCATTTCCATGCGCTGTTCATCCGAACCGTATCAACAGTTCACAAGGTTACTTCCATGTTATACGCCGCTATCTCTCAATGCTTCTGTCTACTCAGGGGGGAGGGCGCTCAAATCGAAGGAAAACTTCAAGTTGATAGAGGACCTCGCCGATAAGTTGAACGGAGCGGTCGGCGCTTCTCGGGCCGCAGTAGACGCGGGATTCGTTTCCAACGACCACCAAGTGGGACAGTCGGGGAAGACAGTGGCACCGGACCTGTACATCGCGGTGAGGGCTCGACACACTCTCCTTCCCACTATTCTATTGTGGCATTCCACGATTCTTCTCTGCGTACTCATCTCGAGTCAAGCAGCAATCGCGCTGTTCATGTCGTCGGGACATATTGTATAACTATCGAACTAACTATCCGATGACACTGGGTACTGAGTCATAGAAAAGCTACACCGCGTGTCTTTCCCCCCCTCTTATTCTTAGGAAAATAAAGTCGATATTCCTCACAGCGCTCTATCTTATTGTACAGATTGGGATCAGTGGCGCCATTCAGCATCAGAGCGGAATGAAGGACAGCAAAGTCATCGTAGCGATCAACAAAGATAAAGACAGTCCCATCTTCCAAATAGCGGACTACGGCCTTGTCGACGACCTCTTTATTGCGGTGCCAGAGCTGCTCTCCAAACTGTGACGTGGTTGAGGCCGCATGGACCAAGCAAAATGCGGAGGAGGATGGTGTGCAGTTTAATTCTTTTAATGAACTTTATTTAAAAAATGATGACTACTATTCCAGAGATATTGTTATTGTTCTGTAAATATTTCGATTGACAGCTCGTTGAGAATATTCTTTGCCAAGACGATATTCGAAGAGAAGCTGCCAAGTGGCGATTCATACTTTTAAAAGTGGAATAGGACTATATTACTAGCTCTATATCATAACGCGACCAAGTTTTCGACGGACCTTTGATGACACCAATTTCGAGGGAAGGATTACCCGACGAAGGAATGAATTGGTAGCAGGAGCTCAACGAACAAGGGGACATCATACTGCTTGCTAACAAGAAGCAGACGATTCCTTCTACTAGTACCAGGATGAAGGGGGGGGAGAAATAGTCAGTGCGTGCTGGAGCAGGAACTAGTAGAGGGGGTTGAGCAACGTAGTCGAGCATCTCACCTCCGCACGAGCTCCCCTACTAACAAAAAAACGCAAGCGCTTTGTTCCTCAACCAATCACAGTCTCGAGCATCTACTCACCTCCGGAAGACGAGCTCCCCTAAAAAGAAGCAAGAAAGCAAGCGCTTTGTTTCTCAATCAGCCCCAGGAGCCCCATTGGTTCTATCATTCTTCTGATGGTAAAAGAACAAGACTCCTAACTCCTTTCTTCCGGCCTTCTGTCAACAACGATACCGCGAGGAGCACGCGGCCCCCGGTGGTGCCGTGCTACTGCTTGTTCTACTTCGACGGCCACCCTTTCTTATTCAATTATTCTACTTGTCTCCCGCACAGCATGCGCGCTTATGACACCGTGAATACATAAGCTTCTGAAATAATACTACCGCTCCGCCAGAAGTCAGTCTAGCAGTTCAGATTGGTGTGGCTGGGTGGTGGATAATATACGTGGCGTCGGTGGCACTCTCTAATTCACTTCACATTGTCGTCATTTCCCCGCTTTCGCACGGAACAAGTATGGTTTGCTGAAATAAACGTTGGCTACTTGATAAAAATCATAGCTGCAACCATTTTCAGGCAAAGTATATAATCAGAAAGAGGATATGTTCAGAAGTTAAAACAAGCTCGTGGCACAGCCAATATTTACGCATTACAACTTGTGTCATCGCATTCTCCATTCGCTGGAATCTCCTCATACTCAGACTGACCGAAATACACCCCCGATAGAATCGCCAACAAATTGAAACACGCGAGCAGGACACTTCCTTCATCTTTGAGTACATCAGACGCAACTCGCTCACACTCGCCTTCTTGTTGGTCCCTCACACTTTCCCCACCCTCCTTCTCTTCCCGATTCAACTGACACTCCCTCTCTGCAGACAGCAGAGACTCTGCGAGTGCCGCCCTTCTCTGTGCACAGGAGCGGTACAGGGATCGTATGGTGGCCGCGGCGTCCTGGTAGAGCGGTTTCTCCAACCGAGCGAGGAGACCGTAGATCCAACGGGTGAGTACAATCGTAGAGTCATGGGTGGTGGGTAGTAACGGTCTAGAAGAAAAACGCACGTAAAAAAAAGACAATCGCAAGTAAATAATCAGTTGACCCGCAAGGAAAAGTGGTCGTGGATATGGACCCAGACGTGTGCGTGAAAATATGAGGGCATTTTTCTTACAAATCATTCTCCATGGATGAATGGTGGAGAGTTGGGGGTCACAAGAAGAGCGATTGGAATCACTTAATGATAACACATTTTCCTCATCGACGTACTCGCTCCGGAACCATTCGATGAGGTACTGCAGAATACGCTGCGTCATCACTTGATCAAACTGCAACAGCAGTGAGACGGTAGGCAGAGCTCCCACTGGGTAGGTCCCAGCGTCCGCGCAGGTGGCAGTGGTGGGGTCCGGGACACACACAGGTTCATCCATTCCTTCGCCTTCCTCTACAGCCCGCCTATCCTCTCCACCCTCCGCCTGCGCGATGAACTCTTCGTATTGCTGTTGTCTAATAGAAGCGACTATTGGCCCTCCCGTGTCTGCTGTCTGTTGAGCTGTCCGCCCGTCGGTTACTTCAGCATCCTCTAGGTGAGTTGAATCCGTTTCGATGACAAGAGTTGGCACATGTACTTGCTCGTCGTCGCTATTTTTCTGGTCGCTCTCTTCTTCCAACTCATAATCACGAAATTCACTGCATTCTGTTTGGTACAAATCTAATTTTTGATAAAGAACTTCTTTCCTAGCTTCTAAAGTCAATATTGACATATTGTTGGTTTCAGGTACATCGTCATTCAACTCGAATTCCTCTTCGTCCAAGGCATCATTTTCTTCAGTATTATTGTCTCCTTCATCTTCTATTTCCGTGCAAACTTCATTTTCGTCTAGAATATAATATCGTTAGGGACACTACTATGACGAGGAAAACAATTTATCACCTGTGATGAATGTATCTCCTAAGCAAAACCTTCTCCAAGAATATGAATCTCTCATGGGAGGAACAGATACAGGTCGAAAGCTGCTGCCTCGAGCGCCATGACATCCTACGATCTACAATTAATTATAATAGCAATTGATACAAACTGTCTTGAATGATTCGATTAACTGTTCTTATTGTCGAAAAGTCAGCTAGGATCTTAGTTGCCCACTCCTTAGATGGCTTGAATTCAGAGGGACATGAGTGGATCTCATCGAATTCGGGCATGTATCTTGTTTGCCGCCCCGACGCTTCTATATTTTCTAAATTTTCTGCTCTGCAAACATCTGGCAACGCAGTCGCTTCATACCTACGGGATTAAAATGATTATATTCGTCATCAATCACACGATCGAAAATCTGACCTTACCCATGACAGGTATTCCTCAGCACTCATCTGAGATATATCCCCTATTAATTTGCGAGAGCTCAAAGTTAGATTCAATTATCGCAATACTAAGGCGAGAAACAATAAGCACCAGATTCAAATTTCTTTATGTCAAAATATACGTCTGAAAATGGCAATGCTTGTTCCATACTACTTACTATGTACAAATACCAAAGAATACATTGGATAAAAACAAATCCTGTGGTTGTTTTTGTTTTGTGTCAAATCTTGTAACCGATTTACTAATACGTGATTCCTGCTGATTCATCCGTCCAAGTTCTCCGCTTTACGATCATACCGTTAATTCATTATGGGTAACCTTTTCTCAAATCGAGTCCACGATGCATATAAATACGACAAATCTGTGACGGATCATAATAACTTGTTTCGAAGATTGCATATGACAGAATCTGATGTATATAATATATACAAGTCATACTTCAAAATAAAGAAAAATTCGAAGGCTGAGGAGGACGATGCATTGCCGATTCGTGCGGTTTTAGACTACGTGGATGTTGATCCAGTGGATTTTCTTTACGTAGCTTTGGCTCTTGCAAAGTTGCGGTCGGAAAAAATTGATCAGAACTTCTCAAACTTCACTGAATACTGTATTTCTATTTGGAATTTTTGTACTTTAGACGAGTCATCTCTTTGTAAGCACCTGTTATCGCTTAGTATGCTTTTTCTGAAAGGATTTATTATAATAATTATTGTTTTTCACTTTTTTACAGGCGGATTCGCATTTGATTTGTATTTCGCACCTCATTTGTAAGCCATGTCGACATTTTCTCACAAAATCTTGTCGTAATCATTAATTGTTTAAGGAACGCCATCGACTCCGACGATCTGTTGCGTATGACAAGAGATGTTTACGGAAAAGACTATAAAAAGGATACTGCGGCCCTAAAGTAAAACAAATTAATATAATTACATATGCTGTTGTCATTAACTACAATATTTTTAATGTAGGCTAATGGAGAAAATTCAGGAGGGTGTGAGATCAAGTCTGGATGTTCACGAGTTCCGCGCGTTTACTCGCAACCATCCTTCGTTACTATACCCAGTTGTAGCATTGCAAAAGAAATTTCAATCCAAAATCTTAGGCAGCTTAGCTTGGAAAGCGCTTTACAAATCTCGTATGCAAATATCGGAGCAAGAACAGCGAGCAGCATTGTTGGAGCTGAACCCAAATCTTTTCGGAAATCGAGATTTCAGCAAATCACAAAATCATTCGCCTGGTCGAGCCTCAGCTCGTGGGAGAGAGGAACAGAAGCTTGGTGGAACGAATCCAGAGCAGTTGCCGAAAGGCACAGCCCGTCGACCATCCATCCGTCCATCTCAAGCAGACGCGGCCACTCATCTCCCCGTAACGTCCTCGCACGGAGCTGGTCACGGAGCGTCAGCCCATGGAGCAGTGAGGAGACCCTCGATGAGACGACCCTCTGCCATCGACACGGCCGCCATTCACGCGGCGTCTGCTCTCGACTCTGCTCGGGATGGTCACGGTCACGGTCACGGTCATACTCCAATTCAAACGCCCTACCGACGAACTACAATTGGGGCCGTCGGTGAGTTATCCGGTACCTTCCAAGTCTTTTTTTTAAATATTAATGGAATGAACACCTGCGGCATACTCATAAATTTTTTCCATTCCTCATGGATATTTCTGGTGCACCCACGTCTAAAACAATGCAGTTTAGAAATACCTTTTTACTTCCTTGTTTATATCCTCTAACTTGCGATCTCTCTATCCCGTGGCACGCTGCCCTGAATCTGCTTTGTATTCTACTCAGCGGCGTCCGTCCCGATCGACAACTCTCCGCTGAAGAACATCAACCTGTACAAGGTGAGCCCCGAGAAGCAGGCGGTGCTGTCGAGCAGAGAGCACCAGAGCCATGCACCTCCCTCCTCTGCCAGAGGCATTCGGTCGTCGATGGATGGCACCGCCCTTGGTCCATCCACGGATTCGTCTACTATGTCCTCCCTCATGGCTCCGATCCCCGAGAGGAAGCGCAGACCCTCCGTGCGTCCCGTAACGGACGTTCTGCAACCCAGCTCTCCCGCTGTGGCCGCGGCGAGAAGGCCTTCTCGAGATACTAACCAATACCAGCTCGCTCCCCCGAGTTCTAGAAGGCCATCGATGGAGGCGGCAGCATCAGCCTCTTCTGCTGTACCAACCAGACGCCCCTCGATGAAGAACTACGAGCACTATCACGTGGGAGACATTCACAACAACTACCAGCCGAGTACACTACAGGCCCAGTCCCGCCGCACGTCTTTCTCTCAGGAGAAGGAGAAGAACAGCGCCTTTGAGGCACAAGGTGAGACTCTACGCCGTTGATGTGAGGCTGGTTATGAACTAGATGGGCATGACTTGGTAGGAGTCCATCTTCTTGTGTTCCTAATCGAAACGACCTATACCTACATCTCCGGCATATCGGCATATCGAGCGCTTTGTTGTAATCCCGAAGGACGGACTGTCTCACTGTCTACATGTCTGTCTGTTCTAGCGGTTCTGGCAGCGGTGCTACGCTTCGACGGCAGCGAACCTTCTCCACTGGGTTAAGGCGATCGCTTCGTTTCCTTGTGGAAGTAGGAGCTGTGGTAGATGGGAATTGTGCTTGTAAAATGAAACGGTCACTGGGGAATATAGTTAAGTACACACACCGTTGAGGGTGTAAAAGGCGACGGGTTGGAGACTATGACTATGGATAAATAGGGGACCGTCGTGAGGTTCAGTTTGCCTGAGGGGGAAGTCAGAGTGATGACGTATGCCATACGCATTCGAAATATCGGTGTGTTGATCTGCTGTGGTGTTTTATCTTATTACTGTTTGGGATGTTCACGAGTAGTTGAGATTGAGCTACAGGTAAAATGCGCATCCGTCGATTTTGTGTCATCGTCGTTTTTACCGTATTTTCGATTTGTAACTAACCATTTAGAAGATGCGCTATTTCGATAGCAGTACACGGAATCGCTTTGAAAGAGTACTATTTAAAGTAGCAACGAGCACGATGATTGACTGAGGAGCTAATAACATGGTGTCTAGTACTAGCAATTTTTCCTCTCTACGCTACATTCTGCTGTTGATTCTTCTGCTGTCAAGAATCTTTTGCTAGGTGGGTGAGGCTTTGAAGGACGAATATCACTAAGACAACCCAAAAGTAGGAAAAACCTAGCAATCTCCTGTGGTTGCACCGCCTGATGGTTGGGGAGCTCCTTTGGTTTTACCACTAGGTCAACCGTCGTACTTGTACAGTGTTCAGCATCATTCTTGGTGACGGACAAATCCTCAAAGGGCCGAAACGACGAGCTATAAGGAAGCAAATAGAGTTACTATTACCCGACAACCACCTCCACCAACTTCGTGGTTGGGGAAAATACTAGTAGGTAGTATGAAGTTTGTATAATTGTTTATAGGACGGAAGTAGCACTTGCACTGATGCTGCTTCTTGTTTGTGGGCGAGAAGAACCATAGGAACCCGAAAGGAGGAAGCAACAAGGCCGAGCCGCACACTCATATGCAAGCGTTATATGTTGGACGGAGTTAAAAATTCTTTTAGGAAAAGCGTTTAATCCCAATTAAAATTGTCGATCAGAATTTTGAGGAGTGACACATCATAAGGGGAATATAATAAGCCCACTACACGCATGTGAAATCACAAAAAAACAGTACAGAAGATATATTAATGACTATGCTTGTCAGCCCCCCTCTTCATCTTCCCCTGGTTGGCAGCCATCGTCATTATATTCTGTGTTATCGTATTCATCTCCATCAACGGGAGGGAAATCCTCTTCATTTAGATACGAACCTAACCGACTATTTTCAATCACTCTTTCTCGCTTTTGAACAGCGTAATCTTCTCGTAGTCGAATAAAAAAGTCGCTTCGTTCTTTGACTTCCAACCCATCGCGACAATTCGAATATGCTTCTAAAGCATCGAAGTTTAATCGAATAAATTCTTCCCCAGAGGAAAATGACGACAACAATTTTTCCGCATCTAATTTAAAGCCCAATATATAGAGTGAGGCAGCCATCGCTTCCGCTGTATTCATTTTATAGGGCTTTCCGTAGTTGACGGAGTTAGCTGCAAGCAGATACGGCAAAATTCTCTGATTTCTCGGTTTCCCCATTTTGTCGAAGGGTATTTCATCCAAACGATTCCAAGAACAGTTTATAGCGGAAATACCTTGCTTTACAGCACAGCTTTTGTCAGAAGGATTTATCATAATCGTTGCGTCCGACGACAAGACGATTCCAGAGAAGGACTTTCCAATTTTCATGACAGAAGCATACCCCAATCTCTGCAACTTACTTCCACTATCTCTATCATGCAACATGTTAAACCAGGACACAAGGATTCAAAAG
Organism: Synura sp. LO234KE; assembly: GCA_015143735.1. Lineage (NCBI taxonomy): Eukaryota > Synurophyceae > Synurales > Mallomonadaceae > Synura > Synura sp. LO234KE. The sequence goes on along the minus strand of VKHC01000350.1, from coordinate 257 downwards.
AACAGTATTATTTGTAAATTCTTAGTTCGTTTTAGAAAAAAGGGTAATCGTGATTCAAGCTATCTTCTTACATTTTAGAATTATTTTGACCGAATTCCCACATGTACAATTTTACAGCGATACGGGTATTACTCTCATTCCTCGTTTCGTCACGAAATAATTCATTTTCCATTTTTTTGAGACCAGTTTTCAGCTTCGCGCGCTGCCCCTATATAAAATTGATTTTGATGAATTTGAGTAAAGTTGAATTACAATAC
>VKHC01000349.1:0-13007 GCA_015143735.1 Synura sp. LO234KE | reverse complement strand
ATACTGCCTTACACCAGATTTCCATTCCTCTGCTCTTCTGAGCTCATAGGACGTATTCGCACCACCACTTTAACGCTTTCGTCAGATTTAGAAGTCATGCTTAGATTAGATTACTCCTCCAGATCTGGGCAAGATCAGACTGTAATGTAAGGTTTAGGTAAAATAAAACTGAACAACTGCGCACAGTTGAGTACGATATATTTCTATCCGCAATCAAAAAGGCCTCTGCTGTACTAATGCTGAAATCCTTAATACATATGGCAGCTCAAATCGGTCCCGTAACAGCCCTCAATGAAGTGAAAACGGGAAGATTCGTACGGGTAACTTTTGTCGCTCTTTCCATGTTGAATTTATTTACTACCCGGGTTCTCTGTTGTTACCTTTGACAGTCCGATGCAGGCTTTCGATCGAAAATATCAATTCATGATAAATATTTCCTACCTGAAATCGGTCGCTACCATTTGTACATATCTTACGCATGGTACATTGCTCTCCGTGAAGTATTTACTTGCGCACTCTTTTATTTTTTATATTTTGCTTGAAAATTCTACGCTGAAGTCCATGGGCCAATCGTTGCGTCGCGGTTTTGTATATGAAAGGACTGCAAAATTCTATTGGCCTATCCGTAGTACATCCTGTGTGGCAGAAGACGAAGCCGTTGGATCCAGACGATCCGCATGCTGGATGGTGCTTTAAAAGGTTTTAAACAATTTTAAAATCAACGTCATCTGTCATTAATCAATAAATCTGAACAGTGAAAATGATTCGCCTGTAGTTCCTGTCTCCGGACATGGGGCTATAAGCTGCAGGGGCTGCATTCCGGATGATATAAATCAAGCTCAGTTTATCAGAGACCTTTATGAACTCGCCGGCGATACGTAAGATGTGAAGTACAACCAATATCACCGAGCGTTATATTTTCATCAGATTCTATTGGTGAATGCATGTGCGGCGCTATTTTTTCCTTGACGCAGCGGCAAGAAGTATACAGTACCCGTGTTGTGGGACAAGAAGCTGAAGACGATTGTGAACAATGAGAGCTCGGAAATTATACGCATGTTCAATTCCGAATTCAACGCCTTCTGCGCCACGGACGCCCAACGTGCTCTGGATCTGTACCCGCTCGAGCTGCGTGGTCATATTGATGAGACTAACGATTGGGTTTACCATTCCATCAATAATGGTAGGCTGGAGAGAAAGAAAAAGGATGAGGACATCTATGGGGTCCTTCCTCGTCCACTTTATTGCCACCTTATTCCAGATTATATTTCTTTATTTGATGCCTATCCATTTATTTTGGGCTCCATTTCCACTAGACCGCGCCTGCGTATGCCTCCAAAGTATTGTAACAACAAACACCTGTCCTCACTTCCGCCCTGACCCATGCACCCAGGAGTTTACAAGTGCGGATTCGCCCAGTCGCAGGCCGCCTATGATGAGGCTGTAGTGGACCTTTTCAACGCGCTGGATCGAGTGGAGGGTATCTTGGAGAAACAGCGGTAACGGAACTGACTTGTCCGCTGGCCTCGCCCACTTCACCCAACGCATTCCTTGCACCCCCACCCTCTGCCTAGGTATCTATGCAGCCCCTCTGCTATCACGGAGGCAGACGTGCGCCTGTTCATGACGCTTGTGCGGTTCGACGAGGTCTACGTGGTTTACTTCAAGGTAAGGACATGATTTACCCGTAGATGCAAGAGGTGTCAGCTTTTTACAGTCACGCTTCTCAGCTCACAAGATCATCTGATGCTTATTGTAACTTCTTTCTGTCTATTGTTTGTGCAGTGCAATAAGAAGCAGTTGAAGGAGTACCCCAACATCAGGAATTACCTGAGGGAGCTGTACCAGATCCCTGAGATGCAAAGCACAGTGCATATGGACCACATCAAGAACCACTATTACTGTTCTCATAAAACTCTCAACTGTTTCAGGTATCAGATTTACATCACCAAGTGAAAACCATGCTAATCTTTTCCTCGGTCGTCATATTGTTCTGTCGCTCATAACAGTATTGTTCCCGCTGGTCCAAGTGTCATAGAAGACCTCTTGCTTTCTCATAACCGCGACAGATTCTAGATGATAATTCTTTTGGAGATTGTCGTCATTTTAAGCAGCCGCTTTCCGCAAGAAAAATTTTTTATCGCCGAGTTTAATTTCTGCTGTTTCTTAGTCTGGGATGAGGTTATCAAGTACGCTAATTAAAAAATATCTGGTATCCAACGCTGCTACATTAGCAGTTTGAATGCATAGCAATTGGAGGGGTACAGTATGTTAGCAATTGGAATGCACGGCGAGAAAAGGCAGACCACCACCTCGAACTAGACCAGGAAGGAAGGAAAGGCGAAAAGAAACATAATTTTAAATATCTTCCTCAATCATCCACTCTTCCATTCTTTTCTCAACAAAGCTCATTTTCTTAGATAATAGCACCATATTGGTGAAGATTGTGTTCTTGTAAGTTAAGCATCATCTGCTTCAGAGGTGTGCTACCGGCACCGTCTCCTCACTCAATATACAGAAGCTAATATTTAATATTTTTCAAGATGCTTCAGTGCTGAAAATTAAATTACTATTTTCTAGTGGCTTCGCACTGCCGAAACAGTACCACCGGCAGGAAGGCGACAGGCACTGAAGAAAATATTAGGCCAGCACGGGAAGAAAACACCACCACCACCACCACCATCCTCATCGAAAACACTACAACCCCCGTTGCATGGCTAGTCTGTCTGCTTCTCCTGGATTCCTCCTTCCTATTTCTTTCACCCTGCTCCATTTAATTAACCAGTTATAATGGGAAGTCTTCGTTCAACTCCGATCACCGAGTTGGGACGTTACTTTACGAGGTTTAGCTGCACCAACTGAAGCGCATGTGTTTGCTCGCCACCACCTCCTCCAGCGAAATTCTTCTAGCTATTTATTTGCTAGAGAACTTATCCGAATTCAGTCACTAACTTGTTACCTCTGGAAAAAAGTTACAGCTCACGAAGAACTAGCTCCCATGATGCACAACATTGAGAGCACCGGATCACCGACTGGGAGCAGGAAGACGGGGTCACTACCCGCTGCCTATGGGATGACGGGTTAGTATGGTACTATTACTCGTGTAAATATTGTACGACAATAGCCTGTTCTAAGGCATGCAATCCAGTTTTGCAGAGTCGCCTCCTCAAGCGACTATGGCGACTGGCGTAAATAAAAAGAACCGAAGATGCCGGCATATCAGGTGAGATGTGCGCAAAATGTGGGTCCCCTTCAGCACTTGGCTTTACTGGAACCAAATAGTAGCGAGGGGCTAGTGTACCTGGCGCGCGCCATCTCTGCACCCGGTAATTAATTGCACAATTTGTGCTTAAGAGTCTCGTTGGCATAGGCATATAGTGTAGGTAGTCGAAAGAGAAAGTCTTCGACTCACGAACTTAAAACCAGTTTTAGAATGGTATACATATGTAGGCAACAAGCACAAGATGTAGACCATACTGCTTACTGCCCACAAATTAACTTCAGCGCGACGAAATCTGAATTTAGTTGGCATACATCTCCACAGACGGCTCAAACTTAGAGCGTTCGCGTCGGCAGGATGGGGAGGGCTCATTAGAGGCTATGTTCCTCAACCGTTGTCGAACTCTGGGTCCTTGTTATCATTGTTTCCGTGGGTGTGGGTTGGATTGGGGCGGCTCAATCCTCCAGTACTATCAATCCGCCAGTAACATGGCAGTGGTTTCTGCTTTCGACTAGGCTTCAAAGTTGATTCTTTTCATGTGTCCTGCGGTGTATGCGAAACGTCAAAATTTCAACGGTCTCACTGACGTTGAATTGAGGTGCTACCGCTATCTCGAAGCTCCAAGCGAAATTCGTGTGGTTGTTTATAAAAAGGAAAAGACAGAAAAGCCGTAAATAAGGTGCTACCATGAACTATGCTGAAGGCTGGCACCGAGTAGGAGCTTGGAATTGGACCAGCGCTCGCTGCCTTAGGGTTGAAGGCAAGTCAACAAAACAATAGTCCAAGCACGAATTATGACACAAGAGAAGCAGAGAGCGGCGGGTAGTGCCCGTTTTAGTGTCGCATTGCAGACACTAGAATCCTGCTCAACGAGTGTACACGAGAACCAACACTGAGATCTGACGTCGGCGTCCTTGACAGCGAGAAAAGCAGGTGCTGGCAAAATGATCAACGGGCACTTGCACAAATGCGGTGGAGCGATCACGCCGGGGCGGTCGCCGCCAATCTTTCTGGAAAAACGATCAGGGAGCATTTCGTGAACACGCCGCTTCTGCTCACTATTCCGAATATTGCAGTTCTTTCCAAAGTAATCTGTGCTCGGCCATGCCGAGCATCGGTGATCACAGGACCACCGTGATAAATCACGGAAAGAAAAAACTGTATTTATTACCGTATTTATTACCATAATAATCATAATAATTCCCGTAAATTTTACCGTAACAAATATGGAGCCGCGCACAATACTCTAAGGTGTAATAAATGCGGTAAAATCCGAATTTATTACGGTCCATGATAAATTACGGACTCCCGTAATAAATACGGCAGTAATAAATATACGGTGCTGCAGCTCTGTTACCGTAATTTATTACTGTGAGCTATTTTAGACCTAATACTGTAATAAGTATGGAGCCACGCACAATTCGCTACGGTGTAATAAATGCAGTAAAAACCGTGTTTATTACGGGCCGCAATAAATAACGGAAGACCGTAAGAAATCTGGCGGTAATAAATTACGGTGCTACAGCTCTGTTACAGTAATTTATTACTGTAATCTATTTTAGACTTAGAACCGTAATAAACACGGTGATAATAAATTACAGCCTCATCACTAGTACCGCAATAAATACGCTTTAAACACGGCATAATTTCATTTGCGTTATTTAGTTAATTTAGTTCCACTCGCCAATGCACGTCAGTTAAGAACCATTACGACCAATCGAACTCATTTAGTTACCAATGGGACTAACAGAAAGTAAATTACACAGACAGCATTTAATTAATTTCTAGTGCTTCCCGCGCGCAATCAGTATCCGTAACTGCAATACATATCACCTTGCCGGCGGCTTGTTTCAAACCTACTTATTGCTTTCTGACAAGCCCATATACTTCCCTGTCTGTCAGCGGAATTCGCTTTTACAGAAGCACCAGACGACAAAAACCTGCCAGAATATCCATCCCGAGCAAGTACGCGTTTCTCCTTCCCACAAGCCTCCACGTTTTAAAAAGAGTCTCGCGACATTCTCGCAAATATTTCATGTCTGTAGTATATTGGTTCCCATGTTTTAACCTTTGCTCCATGGATATTTTCATGCACACCTTTCTTGCTCAATAATTACCGGCGTTAATTTGTCTGCGTAGGCGATCAAATCTGATAATGCAATAGTACCTGGAGTTGCTTCTCCTAGATACAATTCAGCTAAAATGACTGCCTCATTATTCGGTGTTGTCAAGTCCAGAAAGTCCAGTGCTGCCAGACATTAATTCGAAAAAGTTACAAAGTTTTTCTGGACTTAACAACCCCAAACAAAGCGCTTCTTGAGCATAAAATTATAAGTCAATTCAAGGTCGACTTGTTTAGTCAAACTTTAATTGACTTATGTTTTCATGCTGAAGAAACGTCTTCGTAATCATGTCATCATAATGACAAAAGGAGCTTACTTTTACTCTTAGCCTCGTCACTAGGATCATACATGCTAAGTTTAACCGCAATAGCTTCGAGAATAGTCTGGCATTTAAACCTGAACATCACAAAACATATATATACCATTATATTCCTAACCTCAACTAAAGTTGCAGGTATTCATATACCTCTGCAGGCTAAGAGATTTATCTGATACTTTAGAAGCACGCAAGGAAGTTGGTTTTCCAGAATCAAAGAGCCTTTTATGATTCTGTATAATTGATAAAAGATATGCACGCGAATCACTATCCAAGAAATTAAGTATCCCTGACTGAGAATCTCCTAACCTCTCAAATGCACTCTTAATTTCTTGCTTCAAGATGTTGTGAGCATTAGATAATTTTTCATATTTCGTACGATTTCCTAGGATAACATCGATCGAATCAGGATCAATACGATTAAGCTTGGGATCATCTCCGTTCAGGCAGCAGTGATTCTTCAGCAACTAAACATTTATGTCATTACTGTGTAGGAAATTAAACAAATTGAGACTTACCTGTATTGATGGTTTCGCAATCCGACGTTTATCTGATTGTATTGCGTAGTTCAGTTTCAGCAAAAAGTTAATGTGTTCATCTAGCCGACATTTCCCATGTAATGCTAATTTGATAAAAAACTTTCCGTCTTTTTTGTGTGATTCAATAGTCTTAAATCTCGGCACATCCATGAGTTGTTCCTTACCATCTGAACCTTCGAGGACTCTAGTCAGTTCCCATGAGAAAGTTAGGCCGCTTGCACTAATGTTTTGGAAACTATAGGGAACATCGAGAAGAGACTGCATTCTATCGTCACGGTCGACCGGGACTGATCTGTATTCCGTCGCCTTTGCAAACTCATCAATCTTGGAAATGGAATTCTCTTAGTCACTGCTCCCAAAATCACCTCCAGCACTCGCATCATCGTTGTCAGCCTCCTCTTTCGGGCAATTATGAATCTTAACTGGAATAGAACCTATCATTCCTTTGTAACAAATGATTAGAAACATTAATTTACAATTCATTCATTAAATTACAGTTACCTATAACCTTGGGGGCTGGCTTGTTCCCCACCTTAACCGGTTCGTTTTTTTTTGTTCGTTTCTTCGCCTAAGTCTTTAGAGGCCAACTTGTTCCCATTATTTTCTGAGGAATTCCGCTCGTGTCGCAATGTTTCCGCCTGCTTTGCTAAATGATTAGCACCTACAAGTGTTGAGCTTCTTCTAGTGGCTACTGGTTTCGAGCCTTTGGTTGAATTCATCCGATCATCTTGATCATCATCTAAGAGTTTGTTTTGGAAGAATTTTTATTAGGTTTATTTGTAGAAGAGAGCAATAGTGCTACTAACCTAGCGACGAGGAGTTCTTGAGCATTGCTTAATTCGGAGGTTTAGTTCCTAACATGAAAAATTTCTAAATCACCTCTAAATGTTCCCTAGGACCTTCAAAACTGTTATAGATAGAAACGTTGATATAAATGCGCATTTACGAAATTTAAATATCTCGGTGGTATCATTCCCACATAGAGATATTCATCACCAAAGTTACCATTTCGAAATAAATTTGTGTAAAATTACACATATCGATTTTTCATCAAAAAAAATTTCACCTGCCGTAATATATCATGTTAAAAAACCGATTATACTGTAACAACACCGTGATTTATCACAAATATGATTGTCATGGTAATTTGTAACCACATTTATCATGGAACCGCATTGATCCTTTTCTCTGTTTTATAATAAATATGGAACCCCGTGATCACCGTGGGTAAACGAGGAAGTAACCCATTCAAAGCGTTGTACCAGGAGGATAGGGCAACGAAAGCGATACGAAATATCCAGGGGAGTTTCAAAAATTCCTCGGAGCCGACTGTGCTACAACAAATCTGGGTATTCTAGATTCATCTGAGATAAGGACAAGAAATCAAGAATGTTTATAAATTCAATATCCAGGAGATTGCAATGCGTTCGGCAGAAGGTAGCAAAACCTACAACCAAAGCCGGAGATCATCCTTCGAGAGTACCACGCGGAACGAAGAAGCCGAGCGCTTTGGGTGTGGACCGACAGGGGCGCTCTAGACGAGCCACCGGACATGCCCGAACCTCTATGGTAAAAGTTTCTGCCAGGGCACTCAAAACGATTTATCTAACTATATGGTGGGCATCGGATGAAAATAGAACTGAACCAGGTGCCAGAGACGTCACGAAAACGGGCGGGAAAATCTCAGGGATGAGACCGTGAGGAAGCCGGACGAAATCAATCAGCCAACAAAGTCCTGATGGCAACACACAAAAATCATCGCACTTGGTGATCGCCAGACGACTATTAGAAGGCCAAAATAAGTAGACTGAGCAGTCAAAAGATCGGAAGAAACAGTATCAGATCTTTCAGTTGCGTAAGGAAGAGATGTGAACGCAACGGACAAGTACTAAGTCCCGGCATTAAAATCGAGATCATGTCCTCCAAGGGTGAAAATTTGTTGTCCTAAACTTTCCGCTCGTTGATCGGCTCACACAGTTCATCAGGAACGATGATTGTTGTGGAGCATTCTCAAGCGTGTAAGACTCCAAAACTGTACCCTCGTCGTGGAGAACCTAAGTTCTTTCATTCAAAAGCTTCAAATTTTCCTCATGGCAGGGGCCGTTGGGACTTACGCTTTCAGACATAGATAATTATCTTGCAATAACTAATGGAGGGAGTTATTGCACTAAATTTCGCGCAACTTTAGTCGAGATTCTGTCGGTTGAGTTAGATCTCAATCAACTCAGGAAAGCTTAAAAGCTACAGCTTCAAATTATATTCTAATCAACTCGTGACAGCTGAACCAGTTACAGTTGCGTACTTCAGCAATGAAAGGGAAGAAGTATCAATAGGTCAAACAAAGACCGCCGCCGTCGACTTTTTGTATATAATGGCTACCAATTCGGCGAGAGGTGTGGATTTGCCCTTCGTTTTGGTTAAAGCTGATTATGGCTAACGGATGAAACAAAACACGAGATGTCAAAACATAGAAATTTCTAAATTAAGTCAAAGGACAAGTGTCGTGACCGATTCGGAGCACGGGAAGAAGCCCAAACATGAACAGTGAAACCTCCCCCATACGGTAGTACCCATACTATTTCTGGAGTTTAGGAGTTGTTCTGTGTCGCCTATGATGTGCATGTACGGGCACCTCATACTGGAGCTGACTATTGCTACCGCTCAGTGTCTTGGAGGGTCTCTTGGCCGAGGTCAAAGTAGGGTGTGGCGTGCGATTGCAGCGCAAAGCAAATCAATTTCAAACAGAACACAGATGTTTAAAGATACAGAACGATTGCAAATCAACTTACGTCCATGATATATCAGGTGGAGTGAGACAAAAATTCGGGAAGATCGTGTTCCAAAAATCATATGCAGGATGAGAAGTTTGGAAGCGCTTTTGGCAGAATAAGAGTATCAGAGATTACTTTTGGTGGGGTAGCCGTTAGTCTCGTCAAGCAATTACTTATATTTTGATACCCTCTTCGACAAGATCCGTTTATGGGGAACTATAGTCAGCTATAGCGAGTTGTGATCAAAAATTTTGCGAATTTTATTCTTAGCGCTTGAAAAATCATACCTGCAAGCGTTTTTCTAACTCACCATACTTTTCGTGATCTGAATTTTGAGATAGGCGTGACATTTGAATCTTCTCGAAGATGCCGCAGCTTACAATTTCTTCGAAGGTAATTGTTTAGACTGATTTTTTGCTTGATGTAAATTTAATTATTCTATCGGTCTTCATTCCCAATTACTCCAGATATTGCCTTTTTCTGCTATTCGTATGACACTTTTCAAAATTTGAATGTGTATCACGTTTGAATGTCTGCTCGTCGTGGATACGCCACTTGCTTACTAAGTAATTAATTGTTGACTTTTTTGTAATAAATACGTGGCACTGAGCCGGTTATCGTCTGATACGGGCATAGAACTGTGATTTTATTACTTAAATTATACTAGCCTGTAGAAGCCAACTTCATTTGGTACTGCTCTCCTGAGTTTAGTTGTTGAAATTGGTGGTTTATAGCGTCAAGTATTCGAAAGAAGTCGGACAGTTAGTTGCTTTTAAACTTGACCGGACCCTTCTCATACCCGAACTTTGTTGGAGGAGCACCTGCAGCATATCCCCCCCCTTCAACAGCAGTACACGCGACGATATCTACCGCGAGAAAAATGGTGATTCATGCAAGAAAACAACACTTGCCACGCTGCCATTGTCGGCAATAGGTTACGCTAAGTCTAGTGGCTCGCGACGACGCAGCAGTAGGGACTAAGGGATACCTACATGTCGAGGACAAATTTTTCCATAGGTGACTGTACGTTTATTTGAGTTGGAGGTCACAACTTGAAGAAACCAAAAAGGAGGAACTCCGTTCCAGATACTAGACCGTTCAAGCGTACCGCCAATTACACTTTTTTGCAAGGAGCTCGTTCCTCGGAATTGCAATCTGTCATTTTATCCCGCGCACGGCACTAAGCCACAATAGCATGGCGTCCCGCTCTGCGGAGAAATACCTCCAGCCAACACCGGAAGGTCTGAAGAGAATCGATTGCTGGTGCTTGAACCCTAGGAGCCAATATATCTAACCAGTAGAAGTTCTTCTTATGTCTAGTTGGAGTAAAGTTTTTCTGGCTCGCATTCTGAGTTATTACGGGCCAGAAAAGAAAAAAATGGAGCGGCTCCTGATTTCTACTTTGCTCTCGATCGCAAGATGTCGTGAAACTAAAGAATGCGCCCACTTCAGACACGGTCCAGATATTTCCAGTTTTTCCATAGTTGAAGCCCCGAGACGTGTTGTGAATGTCACGCGAAAACTCCGCTGCTTCGGAAGCAGGAAAGGTCGATGTGCAATTATTGCCTCATTAGGGGCAAGACCCCAAACCTAACTACTCTTGTTTTCCATCGAAATTATTAGTAGAAGCACATATTTGATGTTACCATTGGAATTCTCGATCATTGGGATTCAATATCCGAGGAAGACTTCGGGCCACCATAAGGATGAATATGCATCTTCATTTCGTTTTTACCGATGCGTCATCGCACTGAAAAGTACTTTTGACGAGCGCCTGAACTATGACGTTGCTCCTGACACAACAATAAGTCCCATGAGGAGAGGCTTTCGCAACTTCGAACCTCGTCAATTCTTTAGAGTTCGCATATTCTGAGATGAATTAGGAATTAAATTCTTTTCATCGGAATTAAGATTTCCTATATCACGCTTAGTAGCGATTGTTCAGGTAATTTCCTCTCTGCAATTTTCAGCTGGTTTACGAAGAAAACCGGTTCTGATCAGCTTTGTTCTGAAAATAAATTTTCTTTTCCGGTTTATTTCTGTTTATAACAATCTTTCCTATGAGATTTTCTTCAAAACAGAAACCTCTCCGCGATCATGCCTAAAATTACTTTAAACTTGTCTAATAAAATTGAGTTGCCTTTTGGGGACAACACTGACTTAGTCGTACTCGGTATATTTTTGACATTTCGAAGCACGATTTTCCGTATTATGTTGGAGTGTATTTGAACACCGAATTTTATGCGCGTATAAAAATGACTTTTTTGAGAATTTGATTGCGGTTTTGTGTGTTTTATTACACCGGTTGTATTTGACAGTTTTTAAAAATAGACCAGATAATTCAAATTCAAAGCTTCTAACCAAATTATTCTCATGTTTTCTGTTTGGCGAGCACCTCTTTTACACTATTCCTATGAGCAGGAGTGCATTAGGGCTTTGACAACGCTACACAGTGTTCCTCAAGAATTTTGTTGTGAATATGCTCGGGGAGCCGTAACGGAGAAACTCGATCCAAGCAGGCCATTCTGACCATCATTACTGAATGAATTCGCACTTCATTGAGGCTCTCTGATCTTTTTAATTAACATATACGAAAACAACTCAAATTAAAAACAAGTGCGTGCTATAGCGTAAAATACGCGCAATGGTAAGAAAAGAAATACGGAAATGGCGTTTAAGCGTATAAAATTTTGCGTAAAAAAATTTTATACGCGCATTTTTTTTACGCCAGCGTATATTGTTAATATGACCTTGTTGATATACACTCTATTACGAATCTTTTTTCTTGAAACATGCCTCTGCCACATACATGAGTTTTGTAATATCTTGAGAAGCTATTTATCAGTCATGAGTGATAAGTGCCATTCTAAGATACGATTGTTATATCTATTTTATATTTACTGGCCTATTAAACTTGCTGATATATTGACTTACATGCGCATTTGCCGTTAGCGAAGCTGGGCCTTTTCACATTTTGGGTTCTGCTATCGTAACCAAGCTACCTAAGTACAATTAGATTACAATATTAGAATTGAAATGATAAATCTGCATTTTGTCCTTACGTACGATCATGCGGGGCTCATATTTATGCAATACGATTTTTTAAGATTAACAATTCAGCTCAGCAAGAACGTGATAGCCAGATAATCACTAAGCACCCATAGTATGAGCCAATTGTCAAATTCCGCAGGGGGGTAAGTGCAAGCGATTATGCAAAAAAATGAACGTAAAGCTTGTCCATCCACTTATTTGGATAAATTATTCATCATAGACTGCATCGATTTCACCGCTGCCCTCACCGATATTGGAATGTGTCAAAATATGTTTCCCAAGGTTGTAGAGTGGTTATTTGCGTTGTGCATGCTCTCTACTCAGCTATGTGTTATTTTGGAAACTCGGGAAGCGTGGGACATGGTCAACTATTACGCGAGAGCTAAAATGACGTCGATCTAATTAAGGGCGATTCGGCATAACCTGCAGAAAACACGGTCCGAGGGGGGACAGCAAAATTTTTGATGCAGATTGGTCGCATGTTTTCTTCTCCGCCTGCCGGTTGGGCTTGAACCAAATATACAATCACGTTGCAAAAGGTTGAGGCGTGTTAACCGTAAAATAAGTGGTGACACCACAATTTGGAATTAATATGATTTGGAAGAGTGCTAAAGTGTCAAGTTAAAAATAAAATATTGACAAACGAAACGGAAAAATTAATTTTGAACCCAAATAGTCGAAAGAAAAACTTCATTTTGATTTACTTCACAGTTTCAATTTTAACACAGTAGGTTGAAGTATTAAACAACGCATGGGTTGCTGAAATTTGGTGGGATGAAATTCATTTCACTATATTTCATGATTTTAAAGTTATTAGAGTTAACTTCCATATCTTTCCTATATATAAATGGAGTTGAATCATTATTACAACCCTCAACACCTCGAATATTTTCAAAATTGCATAGGATCAAATATTTTAATATAATCAAATCAAACCACTACAATCCCTTGCGGTTTAAGGTAAGCACTGAAGAAGATGTGGACGAG
>VKHC01000347.1:0-13030 GCA_015143735.1 Synura sp. LO234KE | reverse complement strand
GCTGTCAATATCAAATGCAGCAGGTGGCGATGGCTGTACCACGGATGGCGATGGAGCGCGGTCTATCTGTGTCTGTGTCATGGGATCGGTGTCATGTCGCATCTTTTTGGGATATATGCGAATGGTTAAGGAAGTCACTATACCAAAATGGCTGCCTGCACCTCGCATACCATACCATAAATCATCGCATTCTGAACTTGATATTACCAGTGATGTAGCGCTTCTGTGCCGATCGTATCCGGTGACTGTGCAATTCGCTGCCGAAACTTGAACTTTCAATCCTGCAGCGGTTATGACTGTTGCGCCAAGCAAGTTGTCACTACCTAGCCCATAAAGCTCCGAGAGACCTCCAAAATGCACTCCGCCTAATAACGACGCAAGAAATAATTACTATCCACATACACTATGAGAAACGTTTCGTTAAATCAGAAGTTCATAAGAATTTGACAAAAACCAATTATTTTGTCGAATAATATAAAATAAACCAAATTAAATTCTAGTATCCTTACAATCTTGAGAGCGATGCATCCATAGGGGTGGAGTAAGGTGCAATTGTGATCGAGTAGGGGACACGAAATATTACCGTGAAGTATGAATCCAGCTATGCCGACGCTCGTACATTGGCCATGAACAGTTACCATGCCAAGATTATCTAATTGAGGCAGAATATCTTTCCACAATGCACCAGCTTCCATGGTAACGTATGATTTCATCGTATTAGCTTCGTTTACAAATATGCTCAGGAGTTTGTTCATGGACCGCATATCAACCAGTACAACGAAATTTTCGCTAAAACCATGATGATCAAGAGATTGGCTTGTATAACCATGACCACCACTCCTCACAGCAATAACAATATTTCGAGATGAACAATATTTAACCAGCTCTACCAAGTCCTCCTCCTGAAATATTTGGGCGAGAACACAAGGTGTAATCGAGAAATTGCTAAAAAATCATTGTAAAATACCTTTCGAGGTCTGACGACTATTGACGGACATTTCTTTGATGAACCATCATAATTTTTTAGCACAACCGAATTACGAAATTCTTTTGAACTATTCAAATAAAGATTCATTCTCAGAGATTCCAGCTCAATTAGTATTTGAGTAAAATTATTGGTGAGCAAAATTGAATTCGTTGCTATAAAAATGAGAAATATAGGAAAAACATGATGATTTAAAATCATATTTATGAATCAGCTATCCACTAGTAAAATCAAAAATCGCGTTTAGTCGTTTTTGTTATAACTTGCCTTATCCTCTCTCCGTCTTCACGGCGGCCCACCAAGTTAAACAGGCGAAAGAAAGTTTAACTCCCGCCACTTTTCTGGGTCGGATGCGAGGTCACTGCTCGGCCGCGAAGTGGCTCAAGCGAAAAATCTTAAGTTTTACATATGTGTTCCCTCCCAACTGCAGTTTGAAAACTGTGCAACACTTTTTCTACTTCTCATCTTTTTGATTTAATGTTTAACAGAAAATAGACTGAAATAGATGTTCGGATGCACAACAGAGACTAATATTATTGATTCTCATATGGACTCTGAGGACTATTACGAAGATTTAAAAGAACTGAAAAGGAAATATGTCCGTATATCTGAATTATTAGCTGAGACTGAATGTAAGCGATGTGAAGATCGTAGAATATTTGAGAAACAAATGAACGATAGAGTTCTGGAGGAAGAGAAAACGTTGCTGGAAATGAACGGAAGACACGTAATTGAATTGACTCAATTAGAGGAGACGAAAAATTTTGAAATTCTAGAATTGAAGAAAGCTGTTTCAAGTTTGACGCAACTAAAAGAGAAATATGACGCTCAAATCGCCACATTAGTTAATACTATAAATTCTCATAATATTGGCATACAAAATTTAAAAGACTATCATCAACAAAACATCTCCCAATTACAACGACAATACGAAGACGAAAAGTTTAAGATTTTAAACATGAAGGACGACGAATTTCTTGAACAAAGATCCCTTTTGCTCAAGCGCGTGCTATGGAGTGAGGCAGAAAATAAAAAACTACAGTCCAAAGTTAACGAATTGCTTGCTTTCCAAGATGAGAATAAAAAGGATCACAACGATGATGATGATGGTAGGTTTGCAGCTCGTGCGGCTGATGAATTGGTTGACGAATTAAAAAGGGAACTCGACGAGAAGAATGTTAGCATCAATCGTCTGAAAGAAGATATGGATAACATACTCAACGAAAAGGAGAGAGTCCACGCGGTTTATACAGATAAGGTGTCGTTTTTACAAGCAGAGATCCGATCCCTGAATGAGGCAAATGCAGAATACAGGTCAAAGTGTGATCAGTTACAAAGCACGATTGAAAGTGATCGCATAGGTTATCAAAAATGCGAATCAGAATTAATGGCAACCAAAGAAAAGTACAATCAATTGGAGGTTAACTACCATCAACTCGCCGAACAATTGCAACGTGAGTTTGAAGCGCAAGAGTCGAGTAAGAAACGAACAGAGGAACTTATTGCAAAAGAGGTTGCTCAAAGAATCAGTACTCGCCAGGAGGACGAGAAAGAGATAACACTTCTGCGACAACAACAAGAGGAACTTCAACAGGAACGAAGTGAACTGAAACTAACACATCAAATTCAGATTCAGGTAATGGGGCAAGAGTTGAGTCAACTTGAGGCTCAATTAAAGGAGATTCAAGGTGAGAAGGATGCTGCACTTCAGAGCCTGTTGAAGGTACAGAGAGAGTACAATAAAAACTATAAAATATTGTTGTCATTATCTGCTAGCAAAGAACAGATTGAGCAAAGCGTCGCAGCTGTTACAAAAGAAAATTCAGATTTGCAATGCCGAGTTGAGGAGATGCGTAAGGCCAATGTGGAGCTCATGACTATGATCAGTGAAATATATGAGCAAAAGCATAAGAAGCAGCACCAGCGGCAACCAGAACAACCAGAGCCGCCGGCGACTAAGTCCGTCAAGGTGAATGTAAGTACGACCCCGGTCATGAATGCGAATAAGGTGCTGTGAAGGACGGGAGTTTCCGTTACGCAATCGAGGGGGGGGGCCGAGCAAAGCTGTACCAGAAGTGTGGAACCTGTCAAGTGTACGTTATTTTTAGGATTACAACGGCGAATCTCCGGCCTGTCGTGGAGTACGGGATTTCTTGATTTTACTTGTTAAGTTCACGGTCTGTATAAAGAGCTGAATAAAACGTCAGTTGAAACCTTCGTCGCCTTATTATACCCTTGCCACTTGCTCACCGATGACGACAACGGCACTGATTCTAGCGTTTTCGTGTTTTTGTCGCATTCATTGGTTTGGCGAGTTGCTGCCGCCCTTGAAGACGCGCAGCACTTGTTTCTTTTCATAATTTTGGACCACGTCACATTTGGAGATATCAGCCTACTTCACGTTGCCCCTTCGCTAGTAACAGGATCATTTGATAACCTCAGCGACATTTTAAGTGAGACACTTCTACTCTTAATCGTCTAGTCCTCGTGAAATGATAGCTCTTGTGCGGGTAGTTAACTTGTATTCTGTAAATGCAAGTAGTCACTACTACCACACTACCACGAGTTCCTAACAGTTCTACTACTGGCTTCCTAGGCTGCGTCGTGGTTTGACTGCAACGTAAAGTGTACCGCGAAGCTACTTTCCCTTAATTATTCTTTTTATTGGTATTGTTCGAGTGGCTAGCTAGCGTCGGGCTATAAATCACTGGCACATTAAAGTTTTGTGGCTGCTTGACAAGAATCATGAGCGATGGCGACGGTCGTTCGTAGAAAAACCATGCTGAAAATACTTTTCCTTTCTCAACTACTTGCTTGACTTTAACGATAAGCGCTACTGGCTGGTCGGATGATGCTGTTTTTCGGCTGTTACCTCGGGGGTATCATACACGTGTTTCTTCTTGATATACTAGTACTTCCAAATTTCATATATAAATGTATGGCTGCATTAGGAATGCTAACTAGGATAGTACGGAAATGTACACGTAATCTCTCTACGACCGGAGCAGAGTCCCCTCTCCACTGCCTGCCTCTTTTTTTCCCGCTATTTATCGTCATTAAGTACAAAACCTCGCCTCACAACTAATTAAGAGAAAAGTAACGGTCCTACAAAAATGAAAACTTTTGCGTTAGTACATAACGGTTGACGGTCATTCCCAAACACGTGATATTATATGAAAATAATTGCTGTAAAATCAGGGTAACTTAAAAAAGATCGATTCTACTCCATGCGATTCTAGTCCATACTACATGTTAAAACAAGCTTAAGAAATTATGCACGGCCTCGACCTCCGCCATACAACCAGTTAACGACCACCCAGTGAGTGTAAACAATGGGGCAGCTGAGGCCCACCTGCATGATAGGTCGCTGGAGTGTTAAAACAGGAGTCGTTGAAAAAGCCAAAGTATTTCTACTTTAGTACGTACTCGACAAAAATCCGCTTTGATCAACAATTCTTCCACTCATTCATAATAAAACCCGATTTTATGGTAGTCAAACTCGTTTGATTAGGCCACCGTAGATTATGATCATCAGTGTGCATCATTACCCTTTTTGTTTTAGGATCCAGGAATATTTCGGTCAGTACGATCAAATCCGGCACAGATGTGGACGGTATGCAAAAGCGATGGAGCACAGTACAGCACACGGCACTGCAGATCACACAAAGGGATAAATAACAACGGTGGACGATATGGTAGTGCATTCATATAAAAGTGGTCACAAATTTTGGAGGGCGATGTGTGTTGATATTTGTGATAGGATTCCACAATAGAGTATAGTCACTCTCAGCATCGGTTACCTGCGATCATGTTAGTTTGTGATACCACCGAGCTGCACCAGGTTCTACGAGATTTTTCGACTATGCCGTTCCCATTACATTCCACTCCAACACAGGCGCAACGGGGTGCAGTGCAGGGATTACCTCCTATGGAAAACTATCGATATCACCTACAGTTGTTATTCTTCCCAGGCCTGTCAGGTGATGACGCAGTTGAAAAATCCAGAAGATAGAAGTGCTTAAGTTTATTTAAACTACATGCACAACATGTGCTTCACATTACTGTACTAATCAAATGGAGGGCACCACGAAATAGATGCTAAGATTCGTAGTTCACTTGAAATCCCAACTCATATGATATACAAGCAAATATAACCGCACAAACAAACACAAGTACGCACCCCTCTGGGCTTCAGCTCAAGACACCAATCCCGCTCGCACCTGGCAAGATGTAGACGCTCCCGATGCCTGATCCAAGCGTCAACAAAGAGTAGCGCTGTCTACTGTGGAAGCTGAATATATGGCACTCTGTCTTGCCACCCTAGAATTCACATGGCTATTTGGGATCATGAAAAACTCTAAGTATATCCAGCACACTCCAATTATTATACACCAAGATAATAAGCAAAGCTAGTATCGAATTTGCAAACCATTACGTTCACCACGCTAAATCAAAACATATTCAACGACAATATCATTATACACGCGACATTAAACAAGCATACATGCCCACATCCGAAAATCCTGACTCCACAATAACATCTACCTCATTTGCTTCGCCTAATGACTTTTCTTTGCCCTTCTAATATCTGAGCAAGGCACAGCAGGCGAACCGACCACCCTTTCTATTGTTTTAGCACTGCGTCGTCTTAATTAATGCGCAGAGTGCAAGACCCAGCTCTGAGGAGCTTTCTACTCAGTTTTCAAAAAAAAATTGAGGCGCTTTTCCGGGAGTGAACTCTTGTGTTTGTTGTACTTCATATTTCATTTGCAATATTCTTGTTGATTTATATTCACAACGGTTTTCGCCAAGGAAAGTGTTGAGAGGAGTGTTAGAGTAACCTATTTTTACAAGTTTTCCAGTTCTCATTTCTCGACCGTTATTCCTACAGTATTTTTCATTTTTGTGTCTTTCAAGATATTTTAAGTTGAATCTCATCTCCTGTAGGTCTTTATTTAAGATAAGATTCTTGATTATCAAGTCTTTTTCTCTTTACACTTCAGTACAAAATGTGCAGTCGAACAATAAGATTCGTGATTATCAAGTCTTTTTCTTTACACTTCAGAACAAAATATGCAGTCGAACAGCGATGTTCTCAATTACTGTATGGAGCTGTAGCTCCGTTCAGAAGAATCTCCGTTCAGGCAAGTCGTCCACTGCGGTCCAATTGGAACACGCGCAGTAATCTGGATCGTTGCAGCCCAAGTGCAATCGAATGGATTGGGAGTGAAACATTTCCAGCGATGTGACATGAGTAGGGGCAAGAGCTGTAGGGGGGCCAGAAGCAGTGGGAGCAAGGTCGTTATGCAGAGCGCTGCTGTCCACATTACGATCATGCTGCTGAAGATGTAGTGCAGTGCTGCTGACGGACGACGTGGACGCATCCTGAACGACGTCCTCGGACTGCAGGCGACGAAACGGTCCAGACGCATGCAGCAACAGACGTAGGTTGAACGCGTCTGCACTCGCACTTATGTCCACCTCTTGAACTTCTTCATGAGTGTACCCACCAAAATCACGTTTGCGTCCGTCTCACATCATTCACTACCAATTTTCTCCTAAGGTGCTGCTGCTCGTCATGTTCGCATTCACTTTCATGGCCTATATCACTACGAATATCCCCCGGATCAGTCAGGTTGAACAACTGAGCACTTACACTAATCCGTAACGTACTCTCTGTACAATTGTAAGTATGACATATACTTGAAATTTGTGCCATTAAACTTCAACACCAAATCTTCCTCAAGAGCCTCGCAAAATCTTCCACACCTATTCCTGATGTAACTCTAATTTGCCGCCTGGAAACATACCTGTTGTAGAAACGTGGGATGTACAGAACGTTCCCTGACATGGCGAGGGAGAGTTCCGGTATGACGATTCTGCGCTAGCTGTGGCAACAAGGCCTTGTGCGGTTCTCCACCCCTCCCAACTTCCCCTCCGGCCACGTCCGCTCTAGCCTCTGCTCTAACCGCTAACGTGCCAGTTTACGAAGCAGTCTTGTGTCTACACGAAGATTTATCAGAGATGACAACAGGTGTTCCGCGGCACAAGACACACTGCAACATGCTCCCGCTCCTCTGTAATAGTTTGGTGCTCTTGTTTATTGCACTGCCTCTATGAGAACTGTCGTAGATATATCACCATAGAAATAGAGTAAAGCAAGCGAATGGTGAAGATATGAACAATGTGGGTACAGCTTGATGCCGTAAATCATACGATCCGTAATTTCGTCAAATAGCAATAAGAAGCAATAACTCTTTCATTCAATTCCATCCCATTCGCTATATTCCGGCGATGAACACTCATTCAGGTTCTCGCTTTTGTCGCTCTTTGGAGAAAACTGTGGCACTGGCTATAATCACCAGATCTCAACGACCCTTTTTGAGAAGTTCCTACCGATTATGTGAGTTCAGATAGAACTAAAATAGTAGAAATAGCATAGTATTTGAAGTTTTTACTTTGATGGCGGGATGCTAGACTACCCAAATATCCTGAAGTCGCTTGGCTATGGTGTGCCGCAGCTACTCCTCCAACACAGTTCGGCTCTTACTTCCGCTTATTAGTCGACTTCTGTCGAACACTCCTCGCTACTAACCACTATTCTACAACCAAACTCAGACACAGTTTCTGAGGTTCTAACTTCTGTCAAATGCAGTTAACTCTGGTTAGTATCGATGGGTAGAAATGCAGCTCTAATCCCGAATGAGCAGACAAATGGCTCAGCAGCAAAGATTTTTACAACAAAAAGTAAACTGATAAATTACGTAAGTTGCGTGGCGTATCCATGACGTGCGGTCACCCAAACGTGATAAACGTTGGAATTCAGGTCAAATAAAAAATGTAACATAAATAGTAGAAACGGGATATCTCAGGAAACAAGCAAAAGTAGCAGGTAAAACAAATCAATTTAGATCAAGCAAGATACACACTAACCCCCCATCACAGAAATTCCGAGAAAATACAATTCTGAGCAACGAAGAAAATTCTAGCAAATCCAAGCAGTAACAGCGATTTCAATTCTCCAGAAATAACATGAGATAGGAAAAACTGTTGCAGGTATGATATTTAAATGCTCTCCCAAGTAATTTCCCAAATTATTTCTTTCCAAATCCCTCCACAGAATAACTTGGAAATTTTAGCCCAAGAAAGTCGCCAAAATTTGGATCGTGATAAACGATGCACCATTTTGAAATTTTTTTCAACATCTATAGCCTCTAATATATAAGGCTTCCTTGATTTTTTTCTGAAAACTACACCACCAATCGGAAGAAATCATTCTGTTTCGGACCACAAGTTTCTGACCCTCCCCCAAATACTGCTTCACCTTGAAGATCATCAGGTAATTGAACAACCAATCGTTTTCCATTTGTAAACAACTGATTTCTGCTTGAAATTACTTTGCCCCTCGTTGTATTTGCCCTCCAGGATCGTTTTCTGAGATTCGCTTCCGGACCCTCCAAACCGAGTTGACCAATAGCTGCAGGAAGCTCCCTCCATCCAAGGTAAGCGTTGAAGCACCTCAAACCTGTCTTATATGACATTCTTAACATGCCCACAACCTCAACTTTGCCACAGATCGCCCAGGAATGCTCCTGCTCCATGCTGGTAGTTGCTCTCGTCCTCAGGTACGTCCGACGCCGTAGCATTACACTTAGACCTCCAGCACATGAACGTACCGCTCCGAGACCTTCCTTTATGACCCCTTGAGCTCCCGCGATGCCCTGCCTCGCTTATCTTGCCGTATTTACCTGAGTCCTAGCTCCCGCAATGTTATGCTCACGTTTTAACACCCGTCACATACACGTTATAGACACGTTTTGCGCCCCAATACCACGCGCACGTCATGTACATGTCACACACGTTCATCACAGCATGTCATGACATCCTGGATCACGCGGCTTCCACACTATTCGTAATTAACGTTCATTGAGAATACCCCCTTCGTGTGTCAGTGTCAACTACCTAAAACTAACTAGAAGCCAACAGTAGCATAGATGAAGTCGAGATAGAAGTGTACCGAGTGTAGCAAAGCAAAATAAAATCCTCCCGTCGATTACGGATAGCTTCCAGTGGCGGAGATACACCACCTACTGAGCAGTCGAGTAGCGTAGGAATAGGATAGTAGGAGTGCGCACCATACAGCGCGTACGTAAATAGGGACTGCACAAAATAACCAGTGGTACATTATTCAGCTGCTATGCTGCAACAATGGTTGTTGATGAAGTTTGGCGGTACGATACTGTTAAAGCGGTATATAATATATATTCCATTTAGATCAGTTGAAGTACTTTCACAAGGTTTTGTAAAATTAATGCCCAATCTTTCTAGCCGCTAAATCTGAGACTAACAATATTCCTATTAACGTTCGAATTGTTCACTGACCAGCGCTTGTGCGCATAGCTTTTTTGACTTACAGTTATGAATTTTATGGTCGTGGCGTTCTGTCGAAGAACTTATCTCATCACCTGATCTATCTCAGAAATTTCTTCTTTTCAATTTGTTATGTAGGAAGGGCGTATAGAGATTTGAATGATTGGAGCTTCTAATTCTACTTCTATTTGCTCTACTGATCCAAAATTTGGCTTCAGTACTGCGTTTTAGCGGCATAGGATGATCGTATTTGTGAATATCTACATCGATCTGTAAGTGGAATCAAGTCATGGTACTGGTGGTGAAGATGTTTCTGAGAGTTATAATTTTCTGTAGGTATTAGTTCATTTTAGCCGTTGAATTCTTGCTTTCTCATAGATTTTCTTGAATTTGTGCAAATCTAGTTAGTGATTAGAAACGCTTTGAGACTTCTCTTTCTTAAGTATGAGCGACAAGATTTCTGGTAAGGAGAGTGCTGGAGCACAGAAAGAAGTTCAGAAGATACCCATTAGAATCAGGGTTATAAGGAACCGGAAGGCCATAGTAAGTAAAAAGAGAGTGACATGGAAGGAGTGCCGAGTCTTGATCAATCGGAATCACTAGCGTGGATGCCGAATGGAACTTTATAGCTTTCAGGGAAGACCTGGCCGAGTACATCGATGCCACACATGGAGATATATTGTTTACATCTTCAGGTCACGCGAATACCCAATGACGAAGAGGAGAAGTGTATTCCTGCCGACTGCACCTAGGCTAAGGATCTCCTAGAACGGACGAAAGCTGCGCTTAGAGAACATATTCGACGCAGAGAAACGGAGACATCGACGAAGCAAAACGGAGATTGCGAAGCTAGAAGATGTCAAGCCGACGGTATATTCAATTATCAAAAGATAGTTATCCAGGCAATATTTAGCACGCGTGCAGGCGCATAACGACTACGACGCAGTTGTGGTAAAACCACAGGGACCCAAATAGATATCGACACATCTACTCAACTTTCGGGTGAAAGAGGCCAAGACCGCGAGAACAAAGGCACAGATATCCTTCAGTCAGTGCAGAATGCAGACATTCGAGAGCCGAGCGGACTTCAAAACTCATATTGAACTCCGCCTGCACATCTATATCACAACATGAAGGGCTGGAGGAGTCTGCAAGATAAGGATATCTGGCGCGACCGCTCCGAAATATTTTATAGAGAAGCCGGATTCAGAGTGGTATTGCACCACCCAGCTGACCTATAGGAAGAAGGTCTATGACAAGCCGAAGAGCGTGCGAGAGGCATTTGAGTTTCTCAACACCCTAGTGATCCCCTAGAAGTGCGTTCGCAACATTTTTTCTACTACCAGAACAACTAAGGAAAGTGAGGCCAGTCGGATATAGATGGGTAGAGTATAAAGTCATATTCTGGCAGTCGACGAGCCAGTGAAGACACAAGGAAACATAGTGATTCCAAGAAGAAGAAAGAACCAAGTGAACAAGCGCTGAACGACCTTGTGTAATATCTGTGGAGCGCATGATCACTGAGTTAAAGACTGTCCAGATGTTGATCGGGATGAAACCTGTGCAAACCAAATCGTCATCCAAAAAGGAGAAGAACCAAAGCAAGGCAAATATCCTGTCACTCTCTTAAGTGGAGGATACTGCGTGTTCACATTAACAGTGGCCCGACGAAGTCGCATTTCGTATGCAGATGACACACGACTCTCTTTGTTGAATGCGACCTAGGAATTCATGTGCTTAAAGCGACTTCGAAGGCACGTGAGGAAGAAGTCTATGTGACGACTGCAGAAGACACCTAGACGGCTATTACAAAGTATGAAGTGGAACGGGGTAGACCGAGCGAGGGAGTTACTTGCCAGGCTTGTAACGGGCTTGGGAGCTATCAAACTGTGACATCACATCGAGCAATCTACCTCTAGCAGAAGAGATATAAGAACCAAATCTATTTTCTATGAACGGCAAGACCGTCCAGAACACTGCCGCGCAAAATTAGGAAGATGAGCTTTCGCTAGAGGACTGCAAGTAGCGGAGCACCAGACAATTAATGTAGATATTATGTACGTAAATGAGATATCTTTCTTTTTTGACGTCCTCACGTCGTTACGGATGTTGTCCGCGACGAAGCTCTAGTGCAAGGCAACCCACTCTACCTTTGCCGCGGCGCTAACCCGTGATTTAAGAGATATAACGGCAAAACGTTTTAAGCGATCGAAGCTGCGCTGCGATCCGGACGAAGAAATTACAGAGAATGGAGCTGACGAATATCTTCAGAGCTTCGAGAGAATAAGGACTATCAAGGAGAGCGTGAGAGGCATCGTCAACACTCTGCCTTTTAAGTAGTGTAACAGTTGTGCTCTGTAATGCTAGTGCTTTGTTAGCAGAATCAACATGTGCCGAGCAAAGTGGATTCTGATCAGTCCTTGGGAGCACACTCGCAAACGCAAGCTGAACTACTCGAAGAATCTCAAGGCAGGTTTCGGCGAGTATTACTAGGCGTGTGCCGCAGCTACTCCTCCAACACAGTTCGGTTCTGAGAAAGCGCGCGGTAGGTCTTACTTACGCTTATTAGTCGACTTCTGTCGAACGCTCCTCGCTACTAACTACTATTCCACAACCAAACTCAGAAACAGTTCCTGAGGTTCTAACTTCTGTCAAATGCAGTTGACTCTAGTTAGTATCGATGGGTAGAAATGCAGCTCTAATCCCGAATGAGCAGACAAATGGCTCAGC
Source organism: Synura sp. LO234KE (assembly GCA_015143735.1). Lineage (NCBI taxonomy): Eukaryota > Synurophyceae > Synurales > Mallomonadaceae > Synura > Synura sp. LO234KE. The sequence continues at coordinate 945 of VKHC01000347.1, read as the reverse complement.
AGCAAAGATTTTTTCAACAAAAGTAAACTGATCAATTAGTTAAGTTCCGTGGCGTATCCATGACGTGCGGTCACCCAAACGTGATAAACGTTGAAATTCGTGTCAATTTTAAAGTGTAAAATAAATACAAGAAACGGGATATCTCAGGTAGCAAGCAAAGATAGCAGGTATAATAAATCAATTTAGGTCAAGCAACATTAACACTACCCCCCTGTAACAGAAATTCCGAGAAGTCATAACTCCAAGATCGCGAAATATCATTTGGCAGACTCGCACAAATATCAATTTTCAGAATATGAGAATTACGAGGAAATAGCAAAATCCCTTGCAGGTATGATATTTAAAAGCCCTAACAATTTATTTCCCGAAATATTTCACTCCAGATCCCTCCATATAAAAACTTGGAAATTTTGGTCCCAAAAAGTCGTCAAAATATGGATCGTCGTCAACACTGCTCCATTTTGAATAATTTTGCGACGGGTGTAACCGGTTCACACACTATTTAAGGGCATATCCAAGTTTTTCTTAAAAATATTCCATATATCGGAAGAAATAAATTCGTTTCTGTTAACGCAATTTCTCACCCACCTCCAAACATCATTCAGGCTTGAAGAAGGTCAGGTAATTAAATTTGTAATCGTCACCCATGCTCCAACAACTGATATTTGCTTGAAATTGCTTTGCCTCTTGCTCTATTTGCTTTCCTTGACCACCTGCTGACTTTGCCCATTTGACCCTCCAGACCATGTTGACCAGCGGCTGCAGTTAGCTCCCTCCATCCAAGGTGAGCGTTCCGGCACCTCATACATGTCTCATATGAGCCCCTTCACGTTGATATAACCTCAATCTCGCATCAGGCCGCTCAGGGAAGCTCCTGCTCCACGCTGGTAGTTGCTCTCGCCATCAGGTACGTTCGACGCCGTAGCATTACATTCAGACCTCCCG
>VKHC01000346.1:0-10114 GCA_015143735.1 Synura sp. LO234KE | reverse complement strand
GATTTCCGTTACAACTATCGAGGATCATTAGCCTATGTGGGAGGTAGCAAGGCAGTTGCGGAGCTCAAGTATCTGTTGTGGGATCAGCATCCTCTGACGGACGTCTTACCAGGATCGAAGTCCCCCACCCCTACATCCGCGGGGAGCAAGGGGAGCGACGACCGGGTGCATGTGCTTGGCCTGAGTGGATTCGCTGTGTGGAGGTTTCTGTACTACTCCAACCTCTTATCAGGTCGAGCGCGAGCGCAGGTAGCGTTCGATTGGCTGCGGACAGTACTATTCGGTCGCGAGATCGCCAGCACCACATTCGAATACCTGCCGGATAACCGCCCTTTGAGCCAGAGCACCTCTGTGACTGGGAATAACACCGCTGTGGCAGTATCATCGCCACACAAGAGATCTTTATGGACGTGGTGGTAATTGGACTCGTGCGTAAAGCTGTAGCGACTGGTGGTCCACGTGTACGACTTCGTGGTAACCGGCGCGCACTTGAGGCCGTACATCGAATATTGTGCGCAAATATCATCACAAAAAAAGTTACAATATTGTAATTGCTTAACTGTTGCATGAAGTCATATGCTGTCGATGAGGCCGCCGATTTTGAACAGTCTTTCTTAGCTTAATAAGTTTCAGATTATGATTGAGCTAGCCAAAATCGTAAGAAACTTAAGGTTATCAAGATGAGTAAAGCACGAAAGAATCCGAGATGATATTCACTGATAATGAGAATGGGTAGTAGAAGAGTAAGAATCGCAGATCAGAAGAGAAAGAAATTCGCACCCCCACGTGAATAACCAATAGTGTTTGTACCTACTATGGGCAAATCGTCCCGTGGTCCTCCTCTGGCTGAGCGACCGACGAGGAGCGAGTGGCAGGCAGAAAGCTTCACCGCCACCAGGTTTCTTCACCATCTACATTGAAAGAAACACCATCGGTCCACCAATTTCCATATGTAAATATTTCGTTTGTAGATAAATCGTAATTCGTAATTTGGTGGTAGGTTAATCTGGCATGGCTTTTGAGAATTATCATGTCACCAATCAAATCTGGACAACGAAAACAACCCACAATTCAAAAGCAAACGAAATTTTCTTTAACAGCTGGAAAAAGGGCCAACTCAAAGCCCTCACCTCCGTCCTTCTCCCCACTGCAACTCCTGAAGCCATTGAAGCAGCCTTAATCGACTTTTGCAGAGGAGTCCTGGTTTCTAGATTTGACGCTTTGTAGGAGGCCCGGAAGCAGGCCAAGTACCTACCTGAAAGCAGTAGCCCAGACAGAGTAAGGATGCTGACCCAATTAATCTGCGGCGTCTTCAAATGAAGTACACAACGTTCTCGCCCCGCCCGGGCAAGGATCCCAAATTCTTCTGGTGTGCTCGCCTCGGCCACATCCCAGGAGTGTATGCGACGTGGAAGGAAGCCCAAATGCAGACTATTGGGATCAAGCGAGACTTCAAGTGGTTAAAGACCCGGGAAATAGCAGAGTGTGCGCTCTCACGCAATTCCTCCCCGAACGCGGTCCTGTACACAGACGGATCTGCCTCAGCGGTGCGCGGAACGTGTGGCTGGGGAGTTCATGTGCCTCTCTCCGACTCACACACTGTGGGGCCCAGTCGTCTCTGACCCATGGGACTCTCAATCGCTTGTGGCCGACCAACCCACCAACAAAACCGGTAAAATCAGCGCATTATATCACCCCTTGATCTGGTTTCTCGACTGTCCCTTCGGCACCGGGAGGCAAAAGGTCAACATCATCACTGACAGTGAGTACTGCGTCCGCCTATTCACCGACGACTTCATCTAACCCAGATATACAACAAGAAGATCATCCAGCGGGTTCGCGGAATTCGTGCCCGTGACCCCTGACAATTTTTCTTTCTTGTTTCTCCACTCGGTCACGGCGCTTGCCAGTTGGTACATAGAGAGTGGTTGATTTCGATGGGGGGGGGGTGAAAATTTTTCTTGCGTCTCACCTGTCTGTTAGTTTCTAACTTATTACCCCCTTATTACCCCATTGTAATTGACCATAAGAGTTTCGGAAGGCGAAAAATTCTTTAGATAACCTCCTGACAGATACTTTATACTGCAATATGATTTTTCAGATCGCTAAAATATAATTGAGGTAGAATATAAGTAACTGTTTGTTCGTGATGTTTCCGATGATTAATTGTAAATTATGCAATTTCCTCACCTAAACCCATCGCTACAAATATAGATTCTTGTTTGGCGCACTTCATTACTATATCAGGTAATGTTTAGCGCAATGCATCAACCTCCTCCACGAATAATGAGGGCTAGATAATTTGAACTCCGTTGTATTTTCAGAGCGAAAAGACGAAGCACTCTCCGCATCAAACACCAGATATTGCTATATGAACAAATATGTGGCGTGGAGTTTTTGTATTTGGATACAATTAAAATTATTTAATAAATTATACCGGGTTTAACGATTTAAACTACATAAGATCTTTTTATACTATGTGCTCGTTCAAGTAATATCTGATTGTGATGTCGAATGAAGACTTCATGACGTCAAACATAAATTTTAACAGAGCTACGGCATATCGGATAATGTCAGATAATATTTACTCCTTTCCAAGGTTATTTAAACATACTTGTGTTTTTTCAGGAAGCAAAATTCATCGCCTGGCTTGAGATAGCTTGTGCGCTTGGAAAAAATACAAACCACTGATGCCAATTATATTTTGTAGTTGAAATCATGAGCCAGGAGGACTATCGTGCAAAATTTATCTCATTGCCCGTAATCTAAACGAAGACATTCAATAGGCAAAAGCATTTATCTGAAAATTTTTAATCATTAATTGTTTTACCACAGCATTTTTTAATAATGATATAAAGCAGTACCACATATAATATCTCTTGGACGTCTCTAACCAATGTCTTTTCTTATAGACTCAAGATAAGTCGGTGGTTCTTAAGATAAAATAGCGTTAACTAAGCATTCTTTTCAACAGTACATCAACCAGCAAGGGAGTACCTACTTCCAGCACCCATAACCGAGAAATTATTTCTAAGAGATATATACCAAGAGCTCACTATTTTGTTAATAAATCCCCTCATCCACCTCTACATAATATATCTTCTGTTCCATATGCTGCAGAAACAATATTAAGTCATTTCTCAAATCTCGACCACGTACAGATACTTCGAAACGATACCGCGTCCATATAGCTAATTTTTGTTTCCATACCTATTTTGTATATTAAGATTTTACTTAAAAATATGGTGGTATTAAGATGGACCACATGCATCGTAGGCCCAGATTTTTATGAATTTGAATCTCGTTTTGAATATTATTTTAGATTTTAATGAACGATTTGGGACCTCCGATCGTTTATGTCCTCCACTAGAGGTAGAAGAGCACGCGTGCGCCCCCGGAGAAAGGCGTTGCAGGAGCGCGAGAAGGGAAGCGGGGCAAACAAGCAGAAGCAGGGGGCGAGGAGGCACTATGTGAAAACATGTAACATCGGTGACTCGCATTTCCTGTCATATAGAGGACAACCATATCGAACGAGGCCATGACGGCATATGACAAAAAAGCTTCGCATAAACAATATAAGGAAACGGACTCCTGGTCTATCAACAATTTCAGCGGAGAAATGTAGCCTTGTTACTCCGATTACTAGGTGCGTGTTTCCTGGGTGAAGATAGTACCCGCTCCGGGGAAGGAACGGCAACACTCGCTACTCCAGCTCGAAGTGGGAAGAGATCTCACGGGAGCGGCTTTTAACAATGAGCCCCATGGAATGATTTCACGGCTTATGGAGGGTTGGTGACGGCTTAGGCAAGAATTTTGAATGCACCAAACTTAAACTGAGCATATATTGTATAGCTATTAAATTCACTATAAGTCTGAAAAAGGTTGATTTTCCTGATTTGCAGATTGTAATTTTTAATTTTGCAGCATTTCGAAAAGCCTGGGGCGGTGTTTCCTGCGCGGTTAATATGGCTTAGATAACTGTAATCTAGAGACCACTAGTAAGCATATTCTGAAGTAGAGCAAGTTAGATATTAGTATTAGAGTTAGATATGTTTTGGCACTGTCGCACAAAATGTATTTAGAAAAATACCCTGCAAAAATCAAATCACAATTATTCTTAATGCACGTGTAAATGGTTTAAGACTGACGCACAGAGAAACTCAAACATGGCAAGCAGACTTATATTGTCGTCACCGAACAAAATCTTGTAGTTCGGTAAGTCCTCTTGGAAAACCCCAACAAACATAACGGTAGCCTCAGTTCAAATCTTCCCAGCTGATAAACACCACTCTTTCGCCGTCTAATACCTGCAAACTTACCTTGTGGCATTAGAAATTTATCAAGCCATATGCTTCTTTTTTGGGGTGGTGGTAGCTGTGACTCCCTCTAAAATAGTATGTTCTTGGGAGTGAATTCAAATACTATTGGCGGCTTCTGTAACTTATACTAATCTTCAACTACTCGGTTTTGAAAGTGAGCATATTTTGCCTGAAAACTCCTCTTGCATTTTGTAGCCTACAGACTTCAAAAACATCCGGAAAGACGACGAGTTCAGCTCGCAAGATTTCTTTTTTGATGTGCTTGAAATAGTTACCATGAGAAGAAAAGTGATTCTGAATTTTCCCTGTCCGTGAAAGGTAAAAATGAGCCTGCTGATTCGCTCAATGTATCGATGGAGATAGCGCATTTAACTTTTTTAGAACCAATGGTGTCCAGAAACTTTCGTGAGGCTTTGCCATCCAACACTTCAGATTTGAATGTTTTATTGACAAAAAGATATTAAATTGAGTATTAAGATTTTCGGTTTCGGACTACGCCGGATATTGGGTGCTGAGAGAAGCGCAGCTGATGCCCGTGAATGTAAGACTGCTCTAGGCAATCACGCTTGTAAACTCGAAACGACTCTTATACATCCAATTTAGAGAAAAATACGTTTTTAACACTATAAACCTGGAATTGTTCTATCATGGAGAAGCGCTCTGAATTTTATTCTCAATCATGCAATGCGGAGAAAGCTTGAACGCTAGAAAATCAGTGAAGAGCTGTTTATGACGAGAAGCTAATCAAAAATATGACTACAACTCTGCCCCTTCGCAGGCACCTATTAAAATTCCCCGTAAGAACTAATGGCAATGTAAATTTTGAGTGTTCGTTTGACATGTGCCTTTTCAACTGCTACGACGAGATGGTGAGAGATCGTTGAGGAATCAGTTATGAAGGTTGGCTCAAGCAATATCAACGACCCAAACCCTTCGTTATCAACATCTGAGGAGCTCGCCTCACAAACACCGCCAATTCAAACTCATCGAGATCAACCTCTGAGGAGATCAATAAATCGGGATCGCTTCCAGCGCGAATGCGAGGCCAAGTCACGTTTACACAAAAAACAGCATTTGAGAATCATCGGATGTCAAAAGAATACAGGATATTTACCAAGCAGCAGCGATAACTGTTTTGACCATCGTCAACAAATCTGTTTTTGGAACTATTTTGATTGAGATGAACATTGGCGATATGCAAATTCGAGTCCTCTGTCTAGTTGACGAGTAATCATAAGATCTGGAAATAATACTTGACCTGCATCAATAGTTGATTAATATCACTACGGGGCTCGCTCATCCATGAACCTACTATCTACTCCATTACAGAACCCAAAATAGGGGATGAGTCAGGGTACTGATGAGATGCATAGTCGTTCTTCCAGCTTTTGAGCTCAATTGGACATATTATTTGTTTTGCACTCTATCTTAATTTCTTTTCAATAAATATACTATGTCGAAGGAAAATCGGTTTGCACCATTTGTTTCTGCATTAACGCACTCGTCACTACATTTTCAAAGAGTTTCACCACTCAGGATGAGAGTATGCCCTGAATTCCTCTTCAAGCCAAGCTGCTGCTATGAAAAAGGACTAATAACCTATCTCTACTATAGAGTCAAGCTGCTATGAAAAAAGGATCACCTAAATCTGTTGATCATTATAAAAAATGTCGATGAACACTAAATGAAAAATGTCGCTGTGATATCCTAACCTCCGTGATACGCTTGATATTCTTGAATCGGTTCTGTAGAGGCTTTCCATCTTAAACAGCTGCTCTGGTACGACATTTTCTAAACTACGTTTGCAAAATGCCATAGCACATTCGCATGTTGGAGTGGTCCCAAAAATCAAACCACACTTGGCCAGCTTTATTTTTTTCTATGGTTTTTTGACTCTTTTAATTAGAAATTTTTCTGAACCCCTAGAAGCAGCTTCTTCGAAAGAGGAGCATCTTATCCACGATGGTGATAATTCACATTCGGCATCGATTTTTCACGACGGAATCCAAGCGTGTCTAATACCGGCATTAAATTGCATCTCATTTTTTTACTGACCTGTTTTCAATGCTCTGGCTTCAAGCTAAGTAACAGTTTTCCTTGAACTGGTCTGGGCTTGTCTCGTCCAGTCCTCATAAGCGGTCTACTCTGCCACCACAAGTGAGGCTTCATAAGAAGTGGCTAGCAGGCAATTTTAGTGATAGATGCAGACTCGCTTTCAACTTCGGACGTCAAAATGTTTTGACGGCAACATGATATAAATAACATATGTGACTTAGTATTTTGAGAGAGCAGAAATGATTATTCGTCAGTCGAGCTACAATCTAAGATAAGAGATTACAAGTCTCTTGTTATATTAGGCTTAAGCCCCACAAGAATATTTTTGAGACTTGGCTAATTATGCTACTATATCCCATTAATCTCTACTCTGTCGCGGGACTTCTTCGCTTGTGAAAGGTAAATATGAGATAATTAGATGGGGTAGGGTGGAGTGGGGCCATTACCCTTGCCTCCTTTGGTCTTAAGTATTTAGTGAATACGTAATTTTTTGATCATACCCCGACCTGAACCTACAATTTATTCTACGGCGATTATGGCCATTCTGGATATATAATATAGCCTATGTTAAAATACTAATTATTTAAGTGTATACAACTTTTCGTCAACACAGTCTCCAGCCAAAAATTTCTGCCTGGTGTAGAGTTTTGCTACAATATACTTAAGATGAGCTCAAGTATTTTACACTTGATTCAAAGCGGTCGGGGCCCTTGGATTCAAGTGTATATCGAGCCGGATCGGGACGAGTTTAAAAACATTTTGTCTCGGAAATGTCTTGGTCTCAGCATCTACAAATCTACCTGTCGATGGAACGTGCCCTGCATACGTATCTAAATCTGCTAAGACAGCGAATTCTCCTCCCCTGTTTGCAGTGCTTGAACGAACGGTCCTATCACCAATTTAAATTTGCCTTTCTTGTATCAAGTGCCGTCCATTATTCTGCTCCCCTTTCCTGTAATCTGGAGGGTAAAGAAGCATATAATATGTGCCTACACAGAAAGCCGAATTCTGATACCGATCCTGATTGATACGAGGAGATATTCGACTACCACTCATTTTGGATTAGGCGCAGAAAGGGATTTTAGCGCCCAGATTCTTCTTGGGAGTTCAAATTGAGGTTTATCCTCCATCCGATATGCCCTCGTAGATTCGTCCTTACTGAGGTGAAAGTTACTGGGATCCTTTAAAGTTTTCAGAGAACTGACTACAATCACGGAACAAGAATGAGGCGGCCGGAAGGCGCAATGATTCCTGCCGCCAGAATTTTCCAGATTCTTTGTAGTTCATTAGTATGTGTAAAACGTCAGCATGTTAAATAAGGGGTGAGAAAAAATCCGCGTGCCCAACCGAAGAATCACTACCGTATGCACGAATCAGTATTTGACCCCGTGACAGAGTAAAGTGCTCCAAGGGAATGAACCGGAAGTGCCTATCTTAGAACGGATAACGTTCTCATCTAGATCTCGCTATTTGTTGTATATGAAAAACTAGAGAAAAAATAAACCGCACGAAAAGTGTGGCAAAATGTTTTTAATATTTACTAAATACGTTATAAATCGCGGTGATTCAGGTTTTCCAACATGATATATTACGATGGATGACATTTTTTCAAATAAATTGAGTATTTGAAGTAAAATTTATCTCCATATATGTCGAAACTTTAAAGTAAAAATATCTCTACATAAGAATGACGCCACTCAGTATTAAATTTTCATAAGTGCACTTTTATATCATGAGAATTCGTGTTATGTCAGTTTATGTAGGTAAGGAAAAAATAAACCGCCGAGAACTTTGAATGTTGCTGAAAATTAAAATCTGATAATATAGGCGTTTTAAACAAAATCGGTAAGACTTGAAAGTTACTCGAAAAGAACTGGTCGATTTTCGGTGATTCTCACTTTTTCCTACATACACACTTAGTTCTTAACTATAACTTTTTTTATCGGACCTAGGTTCATATTTGGAGGAGATTATTGTTGAGAATACCTAATGCTGTGTTTTAAAATATGTGTTGCATTACCGTCACAAAACATTCTACTCCGATTTTGGGTGGATTTGTCTCAGACTTCGCCCAAAATCTTCCAAAGCGCCTTATCTAAATCTTCTCGATTTGTCAAAAATTTTAAAAACGAACTTCAAAACTGAATCCTTCAAACTTTCGAAATAAATAGTTCATCTCACGACAGAACAGGAAATTTACTCGTCTTAGTCCAGCGGTGTCTGGATATCTTCCTAATGCTAAACTTTCGCCAGCCGCTCTCCCGTTGCGTTGGTTCTATCCCTCCTCAGGTAGAAAAACCCATAATGCCTATTTTGTTTAAACGTGACAGACATAATTTTACCAACAAGTACCCTAATGAGCCAGTTTGGCAGATGTCTCTAGGGGTAAGGGCAAGGGGTTAAAATGTGAAATTCAACGTGTCGCTTCACCTAAGCCTCTAATCAACAGATAGCAGACAATAATACCCTCCTTACTCAATTCCTTACATGCTCTATCTCATTTTATCGGTCAATGTGGTATCAGGTGGAGCTGTGAATCATCAGCGACTAAACCCTTCCATTGAAAAGTAAATTAGTATGACTGTCTCTTTTTATCATGATGCAACACCCAGGGTGAAAAAAACTGGACAAAATACCGTGAAAAACCCAACCATCTCTAAAACAACGCGGCACATAAGTTACCCCAGGAAAGAGATATAGTATCACATATCCAGATTAGAATGCTCTCCATCGTAAGAAACAGCTTCCACCCATCCACTCTCTCCAACCTCTTCAACCCCAAGCATAAGACGAAATAGTTGAGCACCAAGTCCACCACCCAGTGACAAAGGGGTTCCTATGATTTTGTTCAATACCATTACATTTCTTGAGAGATTGGGAGACCTGAAGTCCTGCCTGGAGATTTGGAGACGACTAAGGCACACTCCTGCGAAAACGTCATTGACCTAGTGATGTTTTGTCAAAAATGTCGTACAAAGAATATGTTTTGTTTCGCGTCCATTTACAGTCAAATTTTAATTAAAGTGGTTGGTATACCAAGGTCTAACTTCAAAAGTTACTAAGGCGAACAAAACAAGATGGGGTCAGAGTTATTGTACAAAAACGTGTTTTGACGGAGAACCTACAGGCAAACAAGAATTACTTAGGTCAACAAGCATTTCATGATTCAAAATCTATATATGCAGATATGTCTGATCATGACGCTTCGGAAAAATATATTGCAGGCACCTTATTTACACTTCGGTAAAGTTCTATCGCCTAAAAGAATTAGGGGCAATTGTAAGAGGAAAATATCCTTCCCGAGTAGCCCCAAGGTACCCGGAGTCCAACTAGCTAAAATGGGTACCATTTCTGTAGAAGAGTGAAGATCTACAAAGACACCCGCGAAAGAACGTCAAAACACGTCGTTTTACATCGTGCTTTCACCTTTTACGAAGTGTTTTCCACGCGGCAAGAAGAAATGTGCCTCCGATAGCTCTTATTATTCTGCATCAACAGAAGTACCTCATCATAATCGCATAGTCCAGCTAAATAAAACGACTCAAAACACGTTTTTTAGCGTTTAGGGTCAGTTTCTTGTCACGACTTTTGAATTATGTTGAGTTATGGTATCAAAATTGTATCCCTGAGTAACTCTAAGTATTCTGCGCCAAATAAGAGTAGAAGCGTTGTCACTTCAGTTTTCCGGTATCTCGATACCGGCCTACGTTGTGAGCATTCCAAGCACTCCTGCCACGAAA
>VKHC01000345.1:0-13036 GCA_015143735.1 Synura sp. LO234KE | reverse complement strand
TCCCATTTAAAGCCATGATGATAGCTCTCTACACATGGTTTGTACAAATCGATGAAGGTGTCATAAGACTCTGGATCGCCCGCATGGATGCCCATGTAGGCGCGGGGAAACATCACGCCTGTGTTAATGGCGCGACTTATCGTCCAATTCCCCAATCCTCCACTCGATATATCTTTGTACTTTTCGAACATTTCTTCCGTTATAGTCCTCGCCATGAAGGAGCAGTGGCCACCCTCGGCGAATGACGCCTTCTCTTTGTCAATTTTGGCCTTCGGGTACTTATTTTTCGCTAGATCCTACAATACCACATTGTCACAAAACACCTCTTTTAAAGAAATATAATAAAAATACCTCATCAAGTATTAAATCTCTATAAGGGTCAACTATTTTGTTTGCGTCACCTTCAGACTGCAAAAGTTCTGCAATCGCTTCGACTTCAGACTTTCCGGCTTTCAGCAATGCATTAAATTTCTCATCATAGTAAGCTTTCTGGTCTTGCGTTAGTACAGTGAATTTCTCTGGAATCGCTGAACTTTCCACGTTTCCCATTTTAGGATCAAAGGAATAGTTTCAAAATATCTATTAAGCAGAACAAAAGTGTAATGAAGCTTGTTGACGTCAACCGGAAAATATGACTAGATATTTTTATGACCACAGAAGATATCATTGTTGATAACGGTTTGGATACAAATCAGGTTGGACTACTTTCCATACAACTTGATATATCTTCGTTGCATCACTACACCAAAAATCACGATATAATAATATAATCGTAGTTCCATGCATGTTTGAGGTGATGAGACTGTGATGGCTCCACTATTTCCCTCTGATTATTTTCCAAATATCTAACAGTTTCAACTGAGATTGAATAATTAATTTAAATTTTTTGTTGGGTCATTATACGCCAAAATAGTTTGCGCGCGGTTTTAGCAACTCTTTAGACAGCCTTAGCATATATTTATAAACTTTTTTAGAAAGGAGATTGTCTGGAATTGGTAACACTACAGGAATAAGTATGATGTATATTTTTGTAATAAGTTTATATATGTTCACCGAGGCAGAATGATTGGAAGTTTGGTTCTAGGTACACAGTAGTATTACTCAGCCGGTGTAAAAGGTTTACGGAGTCTGACCAAGGGATTGGATGGAGATTCGGGCACAACTGATGATGGAAACTTGGCAGCTTCCGAAACGGGACTTGTTAACCAATATTTTAGGATGGTTCCTGGATAATCGAATGTGTAAAATATATATGTGTGTATCTATATTTAATTTGAAAGATGTTAGACTGAGTGTTCGAATTTTTTTTTTAACTTAAAAAATTATGAATTTTTGTACGAGAAAATAAAACTTCTATTTCCTTTAACCTGATCGGAATATTTAGTTCGATAAAATTGTGGACTTCGTTGAAAGTGTTTTTGGAAAAGGTATTTGGTACATTATTGTTTTCCCATCGCAATTTTGTCAGCTGATATACCTCATTCTTTTAATTGCCTCAAAGGAACTACAAATAGCTTTACTTTAGAGTAATTTCGGTATATACGCTGAAAGCGCACAGCTCCATTTAGTGGTCGTAGATGTATGGATGTAGCGTACTATTATTCGATGTTATCATGTCGGCTAAAAGAGCGCAGCACCACAATCCCTCGCACTGTGAAGCACTTTTACATGCACTGGAGTGTGGCTGCTGCTGTCATGGGGGAGCTTGATCAAATTTCGGTGAGTTTTCTTGGTGGTGAAACTTCTGTTTTACTTTAGTAAAACTTTAGCGGTACTGACTCCTAAGTTTTACTCAAGTGTTACTCGGTAGTAATATTGTAAAGGCTAAAGTTTACTTTAGAACTTGAACAAGTATTACTTTACAACTTAAAGTTTTGCTGAAGTATTCCTATAGTATTCATACTTTAGAACGGATTTTGGCTCTCAGATGTGGGGAAATGTGTATTTAGACTATTGGAAGCGGAAGTTTTCTTACATCCATGTCGTACCAAAATCTGTACTTAAGTGCACATACTTTAGGAATACTTTATTGCACTTTGCACTTTGGAAAAAATATATTTTGTTTATCGCCAAAATTACCTTGAAGCTTGAAGGGAGATTTGTTGGAGCAGACCGGTAGTAGTAATTAATCCATCATATGATGGCCGAATATTGGTATACTTAATTATTATAACTTATGACATGATCATCGGTGCACCTTTTGCCAGCTGCTGTAGCAATCCATGCTGTAGATTTTTCAGGAAAATCTTTATTTAAAAAGCCAGATTCACCTCTTGGTGCTTTCTTCATAAAAGCGTCTTTAGAGATGCCTGCGCTAACAACATCACCACCACCCTCCTAAGGATTTGGCATTGCCATATATAATAGTAGTTTCGTGCTGCCAAAGCGACAAATAAAAATTATAAGGCATCCACCTTTCGCCCCCTGATGAAAAATAAAGCAACCATCGTCCATCTGTGTACCAAAATTTGGACACTACAGTGTCCGTTAAAGTATCCCTAAAGTACCGTCTAAAGTTTTACTTTAAGACTTCCTTAAGTCCTATCTCGTGACGGCTAAAGTTTCTTGTACTTTAGTGAAACTTTAGCGGTACTACGTCCGTGTGCTATAGGAAAACTTAAAAAATTAAAGTTTTACTTTAGCGGTGCACTTTAGTAATACTTAAGAACTCAAAGTTTTACTTTAAATTTTAAAGTTTCACTTTAAGTGTTTTAGTTTTACTATAGTACCCCTATAGTAACTAATATGATCGGATACATCATAAAGTGTGTTATCGTACAGGAGACGCAGATTACACGACACCCAAACATGCAATGTGGTGCAGACCCTGCAAAAAGCTATCGCCACCCGACCAGCTGCGCCCTCGCCCGCTACAATCTCCAAGTCCACCCTGAAGGGAAGTAAGTTTTAATATTTGTATCATAAAAAGTTTCATACTTACAAATCTTCCATGGGGATCAGAAACCTATAAGGTTAGAGAGTTAAGTTAATCTATGGTTGTGATCATATCTAAAATCTAGAAAAACATACCTTAGTCAGTCACAATTGTAGGCCAACAACTACCCAGTGTCTCATATGATTTTAATGCTAGAATATTTGGCGCCTTCATATAACTAAAAATTGCCATTCCCACGTATATTTAAGCACCTTATGGATGAAGCATATAGCTTAAGACCATTTTTAACGAGAAATGCGCTATAATTGAATATCCAGAGCATATCTTAGCGTCTAAAGACGCTCAAAAATATTTCTTCCCTGCACATCCAAATAATTTAGGAGAAAAATATCAGCAAATAAGACTAATAAAGTTCTGCACTATCTGAAGCTCACCAGACAGAGGAAGTATATTTTGGCATCCTCTAGAGGTCTCTTGACTTAATTTCATCCTGGCTTAAACGTTTAAACATATTTTAAGTAAACTTACATGACCCAACCTTCTGACAGATTCTTAACTTCAAAATACGATCAAATAAGATCAAAACGAAAGGGAATGGGAAGCTGCATTAGAATACCTGATATTATTGCCCTATTGTTTTCGTTATTTTCTCGATTGACTGAGACGATACTTACCACATATTGTTCATGGAAATATATTATACATCCAAACGTTTAATCATGTACTGGTGGTCCATATTCTTGTAAACGTCGCTATTATAGCGAAGTGCAAATATGTCGAGAGATATACAGCATTAGCAAATGACTATGAAAAATACTTGCAGACTACTGAAATAGTTTTCGTAAATCTACAGTAACTATTTCCCCAAAACTTTTTTATACTTTAGCGGGTACTAAAGTTTTCCTAAAGTCTTTTTGCAAAAACTGCCGCTTGCTATAGTGTAAAAACACAGTTTTCCTATAGTATGGTACATTAACGGTATACTTTTTGTGTTTACTTTGGTGTTTCTAAAGTGCGCGCACTATAGTAGTACGGATATTGGTACACAGATGTCAAATGATAACATTCATTATGATCGGATGGGTAATAAAGTGGTAAAAAAATCTAAATTATTTAAGTCTCCTCCTATATCTCCCATTAAAAGATTATCTTTTCACCGTGCTTTTTGTGATTTTAACCATAATCCATCTGGATTATTCTCTATATATTTTAATAGTGCAATAAAGTGCACCGATGATTTAAATGCCCTTATGTACAAATACGACTCAATTTTTTCAGTTTTTTTCTCTGGAATCGCCTAAAGGCCTCGTTTGACCAATGCTTTCATAAAGGACAAGCAGCACTTATTCCGACGTTTATTACTTCTAAACAATGATATAATTCAACACCCAAAAACGATACGAATAGGTCATGTCAAATCGGACTAGAAATCTCAAATGGTTTCCAGTCCCGGTTGGATGATTTCCATCCAACTCAAACCTGACGCAAGGGAAATAATATTATTTTTGAGACGAAATCGATGCTTTAACAAATGATTATGAGACAACCGCAAATTTGGGTGCTGTACACTATATTGAGCGCTACTAGAACATGATCAGTTCCATCTTATCCATCAGCAGCTGGATCAGATCAAAGTTTAGGATTTGTGGGTGACTAGTTTGGTCTCTGCAGCTATCAGTTTCAACGGTGGTACTGAGGAAGTTGAATTTTGTCAACTCCAACACCCGCAAATTTCTTTGAATACAACGCTAAATCACTTATGTCGTGTGTCCTCAATCGGTGTGGGTTGTGAAAAATTTTACTTACCTTCCACATCCCCCAAACACATCATATTAGGAATTTGAAAAGAACATATTTACACAGAAAGTTTGTGTTCTATACCGATGTGATGGTTAGCCCTTCAGTTGAGATCGTGGCAACAGTGTGGTCTTTCGAAACGTGCTTTTCAAAGCTAAATATTAGAGTATGCTGTTATATATGTAAATCTCATTTTTGGATCTATACCCGACTTAAGTTTCCGGCGCTCGGATTCTTCAAGCGCAGTAGGCGATTCTAGACGTCATGAAGCTCCCTCTTGAAGATTTGGCACTGTGCTAGCACCCGTGGGGACCCCGGCTCCTGTACCGCGCAGCTGAGCATGATAGCGATTTCTCCAATATGAATGGTTTCCCCCCTAAAGTGATTGCTAAACGCAATATTGGACGAAATGTTCCTCTGTCCTTACAGTCAGAAATCTGGAACCTTACGATTTGAATACAACAGAACTTTTGATTCTTGAATCCGTTTTACGCACGATTTCAGAATTGCAGTGTCCAGAGTGGATCTCAAACAAGCATGTTGCGTTATTCCTATTCCTTTAAGGTATCAACAGTAAATTTGGTTGTACGAACAAATTTTTGGTTATAACGTAGTTTGGCGAAAAATACGCAAGCAAATAAAATAATGTGTTACAACTAAGCACTCTTAGCTAAGGGACAAATTGAGAACATTAGGGGGACATGCACAAGCGAACACCGTTAAGAATTCTAAATGCCGATTGTACGCTAGGTCCCTGCTAATACGCCATGTGCGAGAAACCTCTCTCCCGCCCATGCGCTTTAAATAATTCATATGGTGAATCACTTCTTTGATGCTACAAGTATCGCAAAGTAACTTTTCGTATCTTTTTCCCCCCTGTTGCACCCCGGCAGTTGGCGTAACACTTCGTCCACTCAGTGGCTGAATCCCTCTTTGTAGTCGCATTGGGTGACGTCCATCGGTTCCCGCGATCCACCTGGGAGGTTGCTATTGCTGTTTGCCCAGCTTCTATTTCTGAACTTGTCATAACCTGCCTTGTGTCATCGCTGTCTGCAGGTGCTCCGATCCTGTTCCTGTCTATGCTTGTCTACCCGCTATGATGCCGGTCTCGGAGCTTGGTGTCTTTTCTCTGATCACACAATGTGTACTTCCCTGCTTGTTGATACGCGTGTACTTCAACTCCTGTGCTGCTTGTTCCGCGCATTTATTCCACTTGATTTCTGGCGTTCGTTGTGAAGCTACTCTGTAATGCTGGCGCTCGGCTGTTCCTTGGGTGCTCGAGTCTGTTGTTGACCTGTAGTGCATACTCACTTCCATGGCATTGGCCCTATCGCTAGTCGACTTCCTGGTCGCACCTGGTGGTCTTTAGCGAGTCCTACACCTTTTCTTTTGTCTCTTTACCCGTTTACTATGCCTATTGTGATCCCGACTGTTTCAGCACTCAGCAGCTGCTGATCTTACTTTCTTCTACACATCCGCGTAGTGGGTTGCAACATGGTTCGGCGTCTACTCGGGTTCCAGTTGTCCGGGTCATGCTTGGCCGATACTCTGCACCAGATCTGTCTGCTCGTACTCTTTTCTTTTCGTTTGGGGAGGTCGGATCTTTGAATTTGAATAGGGACTCTGGCGTCCTTTGCTCTTACTCCAGGGTTGATTTGATGCTAGGCTGATATGAGCGACCTTGGTTTGGTCCGAAGCCATTCACCAGGTTATATTGAGTATCCTCACCTTTTCCGCAGTTTATTTTCCCTCCTGATAGTCCCGGTCACAGATATCTTACCGGATTCCTATGTGGCTTTCTTAAGATTCTCTCAGTCTGGATACTCCTTATAAGATTAGTGTGACTATGACTACGTGGTGCAGATAGTAGTAAATTTATGCTGTGTAACCATTGGCATCGCTTGTAAGCACAGGGGGATTGTCTTTGTTGCACCACTACTGACTATGTTGAGTTATCTGTGCGGTGAGCCTTAACCTAGCGGAAATGAACTATATGCGCCTCGGTCAACTTCTGAAGACGAATTTGTTGAACATATGCCGCTTGAATTCGTCTTCATTCCAGATGCGAGAACTGTCCCTCACTGGCTCGTTGCAACCAGATGTGTACAAGCTCATCATGTATACGCTGAACTTCTTGTTTACCATTCCGTTGACTCTGCTACTCCAGAGCTTGCCGAAATTGGTCTACCACTACATCTGCTGGATTGTCTAAACGTTCTCGGAGCTTTGCTCTAATACTTGGAATATCTGTAATTTGGCCGGGTCATTGTCAGCGCACACCCCACACGCCGTGCCTCGGTAGACTACGACGCACTTCAAAGTTATTCCTTCAATCAGTGCCAGCAGATGGTTCCAGAAGTGTATGACCACGTTCTCTACAGATTGCTCTCAGAGTTGTTGAGTGTGGGAAAATAACTACCAGGCTTGGACTTTATGGTTGTATTTTGGACATTTTTGGAAGCAGCCGTTCTCGAGCCCCATTAAGAAATCGAAATTACGATATTCAATAAAATTTACGCACACCCTTATCGACTAAAAATTGATAAGGTGATAAAGGATTTTGTTTAAACGTACAAACTCTTGAAGAAACGTATATAGTAGGCTTTTACCCGTTAACAGTCCATTTAGCACGTTGTGCGTAAAAAGCTTCTGAAATACGATGAACTACTATGATAACACTATATCTCCCGGTAGCCCTTATCATGCTGCATCAGAGGAGCTACCGTACATGCTTAAAGAATGCCTGGTTGTAGAGATCCGATGAGAAAATCGCCAAAACACACTTTTTATTGGGTTTTTCGTAGTTTTGAAGGAATATCTTCTGAAATACAATGATCTACTATGATAACACTATATCCCCGAGTAGCCCTTGTCATACTGCTTCAGAAGAACTGTCGTACATGCTTAAAGAATGCGTGGTTGTAGAGATCCGATCAGAAAATCATCAAATAACAAGCTTTTATTGGGTTTTTCGTGGTTTTGAAGGAATATATCTTTTGGAATACTGGCTGTGAACTATTACGATAACACTATATCCCCGATGATAGGATGTACTATTTTTAATGATCTTTTACTTTACTACAAGGTTGCTTGAACCTGCGCTATTTTTATCTATGATATAATATGAGCTAGTAAATATCGATGTTGGTTCCATTTCACTTCTATCGCGCGTTTCGTCCATTTTGTCGCTGCAAGCAACATCTCACTAATAGGGATTTGTCCTAGTTTGTACGGCTTTGTTTAACCCTAACAATTCGCTTAATATAAGCTAGATAAGGTCGTGTATTCGTATAAATACACTTGGGATTAGAATAATATTAATTGATAAGCACGTGTTGACTGTTGCTCAACATCCGACATCGTGTTGATCAAATTAATTGTCCTAGAGTTCGCGGCTAGTCGTAGAACACTAGAAAAGGAAAATAAGCAATATGATTACGTAAGTTAATGGTTGTAAACGCTCAGTGTACCTCCAGTACCGTTATCTTTCGAACAGCAATTCAAGGCTACAAAATTGAGCAACAGTTTATTTGCTGACCTTATGGGGTACAAGTGCATAAGAAACGTTTTAAAAAATACCTCAATATGGTAAAGATATTGTGGTTGAAAAATGGTTCAAATTTGGACAATAAAAAGTCCTAGCCTGGTCAAAATTGCCTTAAAGGAATGCTGCATCAGCCTCTATGTCTGGGGGATGCTCTCTAGTCTAAAATAAACTGGTTGAAGTCGACTAGTCTTGGGTTGTGTGAGGTCCTCCTATGCCACTCTCTAGCTCTCTGTCGTAGCTCCGGTTCTTTGTACACTTTTGCTAGAGGCTTCGCAAGTGCTATTTTGGCTGGCGGGAAATCCAGTCATACACCCACTTTTGGTACTGTCCCTTCTCCCGTTCTCTTGCTAGACTCCACACTCGGCATTTGCAATAGAGATGATATTTAGCCGTTATCTTTTCTGTCCACCACCCCTCTTGGTTTAAAATTAGTTGCCTAATTTGATTACTATGACAAAGCTCCAATACTTGCGGTCTACTCTAGCCTGAGTCCATGAACGCACCGATCCGTGGAGATTTCTGGGATGTAGTGCATCCGCGTCTCTACTTTCAATCTGTCATCCTTCTAGCATGAGACTGCTTCTCTGCCTTTCCGGAAACAATTACGGGGCTTCTATCGATCTATTCTGCAATTACCCTTTGAAGGTGTTGCTGATACAGGGGATCACCGTCGTCAATATTGTTAAAAACAGTCTGATTAGTTGGGTCAGGCTCCCAAAACTTAAGAACTTGCTCATATTGCTTTCGATAAAAATTTAGGTTCTGGGTGATCAATTCGTTTTCACCGAAATTTGAAAATTTATCCCATTCTGGGTTGACCTGGCTCACATCTCAGTAGACCAAGCACTCGAGAAGACTGAATTTCCATCTGCAGGAGAAGTACCCGAATGTTGTAACACTGGGTTTCTGGTTGGTTTCGAGTTTTTCTTTCCAAATTGTTTGGATGTGACGATTTCCCCCATCTATGGCGACTGGAATTTTAAGAACTGAAATGCGACGAAATAAGTACCTCTCTCAGAACTGGAGTAGAAAAATCGTAGAATGAAGCTGGTATCAAAACCACCACACGTTTTTAAAACTGAAAGCGAGACTACGTTGTTTCTTTTCCCTGCTTCCAGGCTCCCGCCGAGAGCGTACTGCGGCGATGTTTATACATCTTGCGGAATGGCGAGTCTTTCGTCTGTAAGACTACTATTAGGAGATATTGCTCATGCGCAAGTTCACCTACAGGAGATAGAGTGCGTCGTTTCTGCAACTGAAATGATGGCTGCGGGGGAATGTGCTGAACCCACTGATGATGAATTCGATGTAATAGCTGCTTTCGGCCGACAAAGTCCGCGCTGAAGCGGGAGCCGGAACTGGTTCTATTGGGGAATAGATAGAACCCTTGCCACTTGGTAAAACTACGCATTCCTTGAAATGGTATCACCATCCCAATTCATCTTTTTGGTATTAAATTCTTTCGTTGTGGCTCTGTCAGTAGTAAAGGTTGCGTAAACAGCAGTATAATGGATTGGAGAATGTCGGCTTCCATCTTCACCAAATAAAAGTAACCCTGACCTTAACCATTCTTCCTCATCAAAAATGACAAGTTGATTTTGTATAGTAGTGTTCCAGCCTTTCCAAACAAGAAGGGTCGTCCGCGCTAACGATGGCCAAAATTTGGGGCCCGGGCGCAGTAACTAGTTTTGCTGAAATTATATATTTTAAAGTTTTCTGGATTGAACTGGCTCGAAGTAACGGTCCAAGCCTGAAGGAATCCTCCTTATCCTCCAAATCTAGCAGAAGGAGTATCCATATTTATAAAGTTGGGTTTTTGGGTTGCTTGGTTTCGAGTTCTCACTCACTTCCCACCAAAATTTTTGATTGCGATGAGGAGACCCGCATATTTGGCGACCAGAATTTTCAATTCTTTAGAGAAATTTTTTCAATAGGTACTTTAGTGACAACTCTTAGTCTAAACCTCTCCGAACTGAAGTAGCAAAATCTTAGATAAGATCTCTTCGAAAATTAGTCCTGCCACTCCTCCTTGTTGCTTTTTAAATATTTTCTGAATTGGTTGTTTGCCCTGGGGTAGATTCTTTATAGTTTTCAACTGCGTTACATAATAAGATATTATTCTTAAGATTTATCGAACGAATTTGGCGCACTAATCTTTTAGGCGACCACATCGAGTCGGGTCTATCAGAGCGAACAGAAGTAGAAAAAAGAAATCGTCGATGCAGAAGATCGGTGCGAGGAAAAAACGCTCAAGTGCGTCCAAACAAATATTCCCCTAACCTAAAGTACTTAGCTTTGCGGTCTGTAATAGTGAAGTTTCTTCCCGCCGGCTAACCTATGCAGATTCCTCGTCCTGAAGTATGCGGTGGTACGGAACGGATGGCGTGTATGGACTGGTAACCCCGTACGATAGGCAGCGAAAGTCATTTGTAGCGAAAGTCAACCTCTTCGTTATCCTATTAGAGTATGCGAAATGTAAGATCCAGGCGGGAATCTGATCTGGTGCCATGGCAACCTCAACTCATGATAGACGTGTGTGTAAAAAGCAATCTATAATAGGGAAATGATATAATAGTACCTATCTTATGTGTTAACAAATTCAAAAACATTGACTTTGAAAGGTTCAATTCCTTATTCAACAAGAATAACGTATGTATACGCATGATAGATAGTGATGAGTAGTTAGTTACCCAAATTTAAGTAAAGCCTCCAGATATTAATCGAGGTCAGCTGAATGATTTTTATTTTGTACTTATCATGTGATTGGAAACAAATTGATGAATAATTACCCAATCTCTTTCTTCTAGACAACTCACTTCAGTTTCAATCATGAATTTCGTGCTAAAGTGTTAAATGACCATGTACTTGGAACTGCTTTGTTTCATTATTCGAGGTCAGGGAAATGAGGTTTTAGATTGATATTTGAATCAAACACATATAGATTTTGAACTGGTCAAAAAGTGTAGATTTATTAACTCTTTTGACGTGGAATTTCTTGATTATTCCTATCTCAACATATTTCAACATAAATATGGGTAACTAACTACTTATCACTATCTATGATGCTTATACATACGTCGTCAGTAGGCACATCGGACCATTGTGATCCGACAGTATGTTATTTGACCGTTTTCTTTCGGTCAACCACCACTAGCATTGGTCAAGTGGGCAAAAGTTAAAACTAAAACCACAGTATTTGGAATTTGGCGGTTGACCTACAATCCGTATACTAAAATGCAAATATTAATAAAATATAAACATAAAAAGTATCAAAATCTCTTAACATGTTAAGACATTTTATTTTTTATCCATTATATTAACAAGAAGTAGCTAATGCTAGAAAGCATGTTGGTGGCCGATCGAAAGGGATTGTGCGGAGGCAGAGAGAGGCTGATTCGATATCTGAAGCAGCAGTTTTACCTGTAGCCGTGCTTGCGAATACCTCAGGGACTTTTTCCCACGGAGGGTATACTTGGAGTGCTGGATGTTGATAGTTCAATTCACCTGAAGCAAGTCGACCTAGATTATGCGGCATCATTTAACAAAAACAAAATATCCGGTATGAATGATACATATATCGTAATGTCAATAATGAGTGAATATTGTTGCATTTTAACGGACGAGATAATTTCGTAGATGAGTGCGTTAATACGTGGGTGTGGAAGAAACTAGCAAATTTACAATGGAATTTCACGGGAGGTCTGCGCTTTTGTATGCGAATGGCTGTCGAAGTATGGAGGAATTCTCGAAAGGAGTCAAACCGTTTGTTGATGCGTACATTTTCACGACGTCAGCTGGGTGCAAGGACTTCGACTTTGATCGGGTTAAAGCGAGATACGCTAACCATTACGAACTCTACAAGGCATTAAAACCTTCGATTGGAGATCAGGGGATATATTTTAGGAGTGGTGCGCATAGGATTTTTTTTATTGTATATAATTGATTGCCTCGATTTAGATTCTCGAGTATTGACAGAATGTATCAAGAAGTATCAAGCTATAGTTTCTAAAAGTCCCCGATTCTGCCAACGATTGCGAATGTTTTTCACAAGAAACTATATCGAAACAGGTAATTGATTTATTTACCTTACTTTCTTTGAGTTAATTAATTAATATCGATAGGGGTAATCACGCGAAGTGGCAGTACTATTGGAGAAGCTAATACCCCAGTAAATGGCGGTACTATTGGCGGAGCTAATACCCAGTTAATTCTCGAAGAGGAACTCAGCAGAATAAGAGGAAACGAGATCCTTGCGAAGGCTCTATCAAAAGGCCACCATCTAAGGAGAATAGAACAATCGCATACGAGTGTGGAGGAGTTAGTAGATGCGGAAGAGAAGGATAACCTTGAGGACGATAAAGATTTTAATGATGACCAAAGTATTAACGAGGTAGACAACGGTGACGAAGAAAACGATCGTTGAAAGGATAACGACGACTCTGAGAGTAATGATGATGTTGATGATGATGATGCATCTGCTTCGGATGATGCTGACGCTGAGTGTATTAAGGCGCCATTACAACTAGGCCAAATAAATATTGAAGACATTCTTAAGTTTCCGGGCGCACAGGTGCAAATTTTGGATTGTAAAAAGGTGCCAAAGCAGAACTACAATCTTTTTATAGCTGAGTCTATCTGTCCCGAAATTTAGGGGTTTCAGATGATCGAGGTATTTGCACTGGAGATTTGATTGCAAAGGGTTAGATCGTTGATAGGGTTGGGAAGGAGCAACCTTATAATGCTCGCGGGGACAGAATTTACGTGATTTGATGCAAAAGACAGAAAAATTGGTTAAC